>OU427002.1:1099402-1149402 GCA_911387935.1 Dolichovespula saxonica
TTTGACGAACTCTTTTCTCGAGTTTTCACGGATAACGTCTTACGTTCGTAAAAGTTTGGGGCATCGTCGAATAGAAAGTAAAGTAGGTACACGGTTTTCTCGAATAGCTACGTAACAACGTCGAAGGGTCTTGTTATTTTTTTTTTTACCACTCTCTTCCTTTTCTTTTTTCATTTCTTTTTTTTCTTTTTTTTTTTTTTTCTTTTATTCTCTCATGTATCTCCCCAATTTCTCTCGGCCAGAAAACGGCGCAAGGAATTTTTTTCTTTTCTTTTCTTCTTTTTTTTTTCTTTTACGAGAATATGGAATGAATTTTTTTTCGAGGAGAAGAAAAGTTAAACGAAAACGAATTAAACAAAAAAGAAAAAAAAAAAAAGATAAGAAACTCGCGCGATTATTAAATTCGAATATGAATTCATTTTGTTCTTGCGTCCGTTCGATCGTCGGTGGATATCGAATTTAAGAAAATGGGGAGGGGGTGGGGGAAAGAAAAATTGTAACTTTCGTCTCTCCTTCCGTATATTCGTCTCAGGGTAGAGGAGATAGGAGGAATATAAGCGTGTCCAGTTGGAAGTAAGGGGGGAGAGAGAGGCGGCCACTCGCTCGGAACAATTCGATAAAGAAGCAACTGGTAGTTTTCGAAAGTTTCGCTTCGACGATTTGTGCGTCCCTCGACGAGAGGACGGACACGACATTTCGTTCCCTGGACATGAAGAGGACCGAAAAACTAAATTGCCTTTTCAACGTTTCGCACCTTTGCGCGACTTTCTAATCGAGTCTTTTTCTTTTCCTTCTTTTTTTTCTTTTTTTTTTTTACTTCTACTCACCAATCGATCGATATCCTCTCGGTCAGAAAAATCATTTCGTCAATTCGTTCTTGATTGATTTCAGAAAATAATAACAGAAGTCGGATCTTGCATCGTACCTTCGAAATTTATCATTTATAACGCATTTACTTTCATAACGGCATATATACATATATTCGACATATATACATATATACATATATGTACATCGTCGTGTGTTTAGATGAAAAAAAAAAAAAAATGAACAAAAAATAATTTATCGTAAACACGACATAGATATATTAATTAACGATAATAATAATAATAATAATAAAGAAAGTGACAAAAAGTACACCCCTTCGATGTCTCTTCCATTCTCGCGAAACAACGGGAACACGCGCATCGTCCGTGACAAGTATCGAGAAACGCCGTTTATATTAGGATCATTTGTTTTGTTTTTCGTTTATTCGTTTGTTTGTCTTTTTTTCTTTTTTTTTTTCTTTTTTGTTTTTTTTTTTCTAATTCGTTGATTTGTTGTAAAAAGTCGATTTGTACCTAACAGGGGTATAGCGTCGGAGACCTGGGGTAGGGTCTCGGCAACGAGATTCAGGAACACCGTCAGCGATAGCAAGATGGTCACTCCTGAAACAATCGCAGCCAATCGTGCTCAGTGTACTCCGTTATTATCAGAGTCCAGAAAGTACGCCGTAATTATTGCTTTTCGCGAACTCTTGCGAGCGCGAAAACCAAAGGGCGACTGTCGCGAGCTTCGACGATTCCTACTACTTTTCTCCCCTGTTTAATGATTACAATTAACGATTATTAATCATCACGTCCTCTTTCACAGGACGATGATACGCGTCCGTTTTTGGATAATTATTATTAAATCATATCCCATTGGTTTCGAACGTTCTACGAGACAACAAGAACGTCGAGAGTAACATCGGCAAACGAGTAAATATTTAAGCCAGTTTAGGGATTACCTTCTTCATCTCGAAGGAAAGAAAGATAGAGAGAGAGAGAGAGATAGAAAGAGGGAGGGAAAGTTTCGAGAAGAGAAAAAAATTAAATAAAATAAAATAAAAACGGATGGATTAATTGGACGACGAGTGACAATGCACGTGCGAACGACATTTAATTCGATCATATATATAAATATATATATATATATAAATATATGTATATGTATACACATATATAAGGATGCCACTCGTATGTGCATGTCGCACGTTCGACAAGTAAAATTATTTCTTCGGGAAGGATATTAATAAATCGATTATTACTACAAGTAATGATAATTACTTTTGACTAATACGCGTGATATAAATCAATGTATCTCTTGGGGGAAGGGAAAACGTGATAGAGAAAAGGAAAAGAAAAGGAAAGGAAGAAAGAGAGAAGCAAAGAAAGGAATAAATAATAAAAAAAAAAAAAAAAATAAAAAGGAAGAAACGAGAATGAAGGACGAAAGAGGGTTGATAGGGCAAACTCGGGTGGAAAGAAACGTTTCCTCGTTAGAGTGAAAAAAAAAGAAAAAAAATAAAGAAAAAATGAAAAAAGAAACAAAAAATACACACCGGCTTCTTTGTCTCCCGGCTTCGGGGAGATCTTTCGTTTTTCCTTCCTTTCATCTGGTTTTCTCTCGAGCGGTCGCGAGCAACGCGATTAATACGTTCAAAAAGAAAGAAACGTTGCTTTTGACGTTTCCAGGATTACTTCGTATACAGGGTTACCAAAGGGTGATGGGAGGGTAGGGAGGGTGGGTGGGGTGGGTGGTGTGGTTGGGGTGGGGGTAGAGGGAGGGAGGGACATTTTCTCTTGCACGCTGTAAAAGATGGAAACGTGCTATTTGTTCGTAAGAACGGTGTAGAGGGACAATAACAAAGAAATAGTAAGGGTATATCATAATAAAATAAATACGGAAAATACGTAATAACGGATGACCTTTGAGATCATTAATCCGTTTTTTTTTTTTCTACGATATACATTTCACGGGGAAATTTTTCTTTTTTCTTTCTTTTTTTCTTCTTCTTTTTATACGTGTAAGCGTAATTTTTACTTTTTTTTTTTTTTTTTTTTTTTTTTTATTTCGATAAATGCAAGCGTACGTCGTCGAGATATTTGTCTCCCATTATTTATTAATTCCTTCTCTTTCTTTCTTTCTATCTTACTTACTTTTTTTTCTCTCTCTTTTTATTCGATTTTTAATCATTCTTCCGTCTGTTCATACGAACGATAAGGAAAAAAAAAAAGATATATTAATGACGTATCCATTTTATTTTATTTTCTTTTTTCCTATTTCTTTTCTCTTTCTCTCTCTCTCTCTCTCTCTCTCTCTCTCTCTCTCTCTCTCTCTCTCGAAGGAAACACGTCGCAAATCGAAATTTCTCGAGGAACGAATTCAAAGATTTAAATATGCGTAGATACTCGTGAAAAGAAAAAGCAAAAAAAAAAAATAAAATAAAAAGAAAGAAACGCGCGAGCGAACATTTTCACGATATCGGACTGGAGAGCTTTTCGAAAAGCACGAAGGACACTCGAGGCCGGTAGCTTTGTCGTTAACGAATCGACAAATCGAGAAAAGTACTTAAGTCCGTGGAAATGAACCGTCAGGCGAAAAAACGTATCTCATTCGGGGGAAAAGCATTTTCCAAACTACTCTCTCACTCTCTCTCTCTCTCTCTCTCTCTCTCTCTCTCTCTCTTTCTCTTTTTTCCTATATATATGTACACATACATAATATTCACACACACACACACACATATATATATATATATTTTTCTTCGTCGTTCTCTCTCTCTCACTTTTCCGAAGTCTATTCACGCATCGAACGTTTCGAAACTTTTCCGAACGTTAAGCAAATGTTTATTTCCGAACGTTTGTACGAGTATATAGCGTAAAGGGAAGATATATATATATATATATATATATATATATATATAGAGAGAGAGAGAGAGAGAGATAGAGAGATACGCCATTCGAGTATAAAACGTGTATGTGAAAAGGACGCTCGCGATCAAATATTTGCCGATACTAGGACGATATAAATCGAACATACTTTTCACGACATTAACGGTGGAACGTAACACCGAACGGAAAGATTTCATTCATTTTAAACACGGAGAAGAGCGAAAGAGTGAAAAGGAGAGAAAAGAGAAGAAAAAGAAGAAGATAAGATGGAGAAGAAGAAGAGAGGATAAGAAGGGGTCTTTAACCGAGGGATTAAATTCGGCTAGAGATTGAAATTCACGGGGAAATCGATTTTCCACCCTTGAAACGATAATTATGATCCCTTATTCGATACTATAGTCCGTTCGTTCGTTCGACCTAAAGGAAAATCGTTGAGATGGATAAATAGGTTGGGATATATAAAACTGGCGAGATAAAAGGAATGAAAGATATGGATCAAAAAAAAAAAAAAAAAAAAAAAAGAGAAAAGGATTGAAAAATAAGAGAGAGGAGAGAGAGAGAGAGAGAGAGAGAGAGAGAGAGAACAAAAAAATCGAATACCTACGGCTAGAACACGAGATTACTCGTAGAGAGATACATAGGGTCCACTTTCAAACGTGAACTCTTCAACGACGTATCGAATGAGAGAAAGAGAGATAGATAGATAGATAGATAGATAGATAGAGAAAGAGAGAGAGAGAGAGAGAGAGAGAGAGAGAGAGAGAGAGAGAGAAAGTTAGTCGCAGTCGTTGTCGTTGTCGTTCTGGAGTGGACATCGAAACGATGATGGCTTTTAAACTTCGGTACATATGTATATTGTCGTCGACTATTACCTTCCAGTCTATAGAATTTCGATATACGAAACGAACAAATCGGAAGGACGGAAGAAGGGACCGGTGGGAATGGCAAGAGTGTTGGTTGGTGGGTGGGTGGGAGGATGGGAGGGTCGGAGGGAGGGTGGGAGGGAAAAACGAAACGCTTTAAACGCGGCTATCGTTCGATTCGACGGAAGTTGTATACAAGTATCGGCACGTGCCAGGCACTCTCTTTACGTTTTAATGTTGTCCATGTGTCGTTATGGGAAAATCGTTTTCAATATACATATATATATATACATTGCCGTTCGTTAAAAAGAGAGAGAAAGAGGGAGAGAGAGAGAGAGGGGGGGAGGAAAGAGGAAGAGAGAAATAAAGGAAGAGAGTCCAACGAAAATTTTCAAACGTCGTGCTAGCTTTGCTCTCGATTCTCCTTTCGATACTTCGACGATGAGTGTAAACCTGTGAATGTGTGTGTGTGTGTGTGTGTATCGGCGTGTAATCTTTCTCTCAACGATACGAGAAAAGTCATTCGAGTTGGATAACGATAGGAAAAAGGAGAAAGCAATAAAGTGTCGCGAACGTTCCACCAGCTAAACGTATCCGTTTTCCCGTCCTTTTTTCCTTTTTCTTTTTTTTTTTTTTTCGCGACACGGTAGAGAGTCCTGGTCGTAGTTTTATTTTTCCCCCCCTCTCTCTTCCTCTTTTCCTTCCCACTCCTTTTCCTTCTCTCTCTCTCTCTCTCTCTCTTTTCGATTAGATAGAATATCGTCGATACGTCGAAAAAATCGAGTCAAGACGATTACCGATAACGACGTACTACGAGAGAAAGGTAGAATTTTTAGATTACAATACATTTTTCTCGTTTACTTTTTCATCCTTTTTTCTTTCGTTTACTTTCTCGTTTCTTTTTTTTTTTTTTTTTTTGTCCTTTGTTTTTCTTCCGTTCTTTCTAACGAACACGACGAACAACTCGATTCAGGGTTTCTTTCTCTTTCTCGCGCGCGCGCGCGCGATAGCTCGCCCGTTCTTTTTTCTGTCTTTATTTTTTTTTTTTTTCTCAATGTCGATAATACGCCTTTCCTGGCCGGTGATATTTCAACAATAATAAAAACGCCAATCCCATCGTACCGCCGTTTCTATATTTCAATTTCGCGTCGTTTTACATAGGGTCGAGCTAGACGCATATCTATGTGAGAAAGATAAAGAGAGATAGATAGATAGACGTACAGATAGAAAGAGAGAGAGAGAGAGAGAGAGAGAAGTGCGTGGGAAATGTTATGCATATATAAAAAGTCGTGGAACGTTTCTACCGCTTTTTTTCTTCCTTTTCTTTTTTCACTTTTTACTTCCTTTTGCCTTTTCTTTCATCCGTTATTGCCTTCCCCCCGTCCCGCTCTATTCCCCCCCGTTCGCCATGATGGAGAAAGAGGTGCAGGGAATAGATGGAAGAGAAAGAGCAGGATGAGGATGAGAGGGATGAGGAGGAGGAGGAGGAGGAGGAGGAATAGCAAGGAGGAATAGCGAGGATGCAAATTTCCATATGGGCGAGAACGTGATCGTACCGGAACCCAGTTCGTTTATGGAAATCCATCGAATCCCTTGATAAAGTCAGAAGTAAACCGCGATTCGCTTCGTTTCATCCGTTCCGTCCGAATCGTTTTAGTTAAGCCTTTCAAAATCCGCGACAAAAGAAAAAACAAAAAAAAAAAAACAAAATGAAAATATTATTCTCACGAATTCTTCTTCTTCGTCGTCATCATCATCGTCTTCATCATTATCATCACCGCCTTCATCGTCGTCCTATCCATTTACTTCTTCCTCTTCCTTCCTTCCTCATCTTCCTATTTCTCTTTCGATTCCAGTATCCTTTCGTTCCTTCTCCAAATCGATTTAGCAAATAAATTTTCTACGTTCGTAGAAATAAAACCGGGAATAACCGATCGACCGACCGAACGAACGAACGAACGAACGATACTCGTATCTCGTTAAAAATGACGTCAGGAACGAATAGAAATGAAATTATTATGTTTCATCGGGCGTGAACACGGAGATGGTTAGATCGAAGATAAATGAATTCGATAAAGGAGAAAAGAAAGAGAGACAGGGAGAGAGAAGGAGAGAGAGAGAGAGAGAGAGAGAGAGTGCTTTGAAAAAGCATTGAATATACCGCACAAGAGTGACATTAAATTCCTCTTAAAAGGACTCCCACTTCGTTTTCTTCTATTTCTTCTTCATCATCTTCTTTTTCTACTTCATCTTCGTCTTCGTCATCGGGTGTACTCGTTTGACGACAGTACCGGAAAAGGGACGACTGTTCGAGTCGACGGGGCAAAATACAAAAAAGGAAAGATAAAGGAAACAATAAAAAAAGTAAAAAAGAAAAAAAACAGATATAAAAGAAAAGAAAAAAAGGAAGAAAGAAATAGAAAAAAAAAAACAATGGCGGGTGCGAGACGAGACCGAGGGGGAGGGGATGAAGGGGGGGGAGACAGAGCGACGACGTGGGTCAATGGTTATCGTCGAAGTTCTGATGAAATTTTTCGCCGAAAATGGTAGACCCGAAGCAAAGTGAAAAAAGTTTCTTCATTCGATGCCACACCATCATCGTCGACGACGACGACGACGACGAGGATTACTACACGGAACGACGATATAACTGTAATCCAACGAGAGAATTCCACGTAGGAATTTTTCTGGATAGACTTCTTCTTCACTCGTCTTCTTTTTGTCGAGAAAGAAGAAGAACAACAACAATAAAAAAAAAGATAGAAAGAGAGAGAAAGAGAGAGAGAGAGAGAGAGAGAGAGAGAGAACAGAGAGATCGAACGGACGATGACAAAATATTTCCAATTAATTTCATTCCCGTAGTTCCGTTAATCCGTGTCTCGTTAAAGTTAGAAAAAGTAAAAGGTAACGACGCCATGACGTTAACGTTGTTGTTAGATCTGACGAATGGACTGAAAATGGACCGAAATGGACTTTTCATATTACGAAATCGTTTGTGCCGATTTAACGGGCTTTTATAAGAAGAAAAAAAAAGAAAGGAAAATCTCAAAGACGACATATTATTCGACAGATTTCTTTTTCAACGATTTCGCGCGACACGATACTTTTACTATCGTTATTTTTATCGAAACTAACGAATAAATACTCTCTAACGATAAATTGCAATATCTTCTTTTTCGTCTTTCTCTATTGTTCTTGTTCTTTTTCTGTTTTTTTTTTTTTTTTTTTCTTATTCCTCGAGTATATACGAACGATGAAATAAAGAAAGAATAGGTTTGTTGGGTCAAGTTAATTTTTGCGACGATGTTTCCTCGCGGCACGAGGTCGAATCTAAGAGTGAGATGATAACTGCGATGGGGAGTACTCGATATCGCTTTTATTCAAAAACTATCAGGGAGCACGATGTTCGCGAGAAATGCATTAGAGAGAGAGAGAGAGAGAGAGAGAGAGAGAGAGAGAGAGAGGTACTCTCTTTACTGAAAGGTCCGTCGGAACCACGAAGGACCATCTTTTTCCATATGAAAAATGGTAATCTTACCGTCGAAACGTGAGGAGGAAAACGAGAGGAGACTTTTCTACTCGGCACACGTTAACGTATTGGTATTGGTAAAGGAAGAGGTAATCCGAAGTACAGATATACGTATAACCTCAAACCCAATTTCTTTTTCGACGTCACACCCGTTATATAATCCTTGATTTTGTTCTCCTTCCTCTTCCCCTTCTTCTTCTTCCTCTTCTTCTTCCACCTCCTCTTCGTTTCCTTTTTCTCCATTTTCTTTTCTTTTTTTTTTTTTTATTAATTTAATTAAACTACGTAACTGTTAATGAATGGAGAGGAGAGAGGGAAGGGGAGAGAGAAGGGGGAGAGAATTGAAGACGGAAAACCGGAAAGGAGGATCTACGAAGATAATCCTTGGTGTTCGTAACGATGGAGGAGCAAGTTACTTGGCTTACTTACTTGTTAGCCAAAGTTTCTTAATCGGCCGATGATTTCTCTCGAAATATACGAGCTCTTTAAATGAGACAAGAAGGAGAGAGAGAGAGAGAGAGAGAGAGAGAGAGAGAACGAAAGAACTTACTACAAGGGTCAGGATAAAAATAAATGGGATTAAAGTGAAATTCATTGGGGATTGAAATTAAATAATCGTTTGAGTTAGAAGTCGATTGAAAGGGGGAATAGGATACGTTTTCTTGAAAAGAGAAAAAGAGAGGGGGAGAGGGAGGAAGATATGAAACCAAAAAGGGAGATTAAAGGATCAAAAATTAATTGTGGATTAAGATCGAACGATCGTTCGACTTGGAACTTTTTGATAGAAAGGATAAAATCATAATTGTTTCGTACAAAAAATTAAAAAAAAAAAAAAAGGAATAAAATTTAAAAGAGAGAGAGAGTGAGAGAGAGAGAGAGAGAAAGAGAAGTCAAAAATCGACAGTTCTTGTTTTTTTTTAGAGAGAATAGATTGAATTCCTTTCTTCCTTTCTTTCGAGAGATCGCCGGATCGTTTATTCCAATCGAACGAAACGAAACGAAACGAAACGAAACGAAATGAAACGATATTTTATTAAGAAGCAACGAGAGCTCTCGTTTTGAGAACGTTTTCACGAGTTAAACCGTAGTAGTATGTTTCGTACGACCCGTCGAATGGAGGAGGTTCCTATAATGGAGTCTCTCTAATCGGTCTATCCCCAAACTGGCTCTTCTTTTTTCTTTTTTTTTCTTTTTTTTGTTTTTCTCTTTTGCTTTTTTCAAGCTCTATCTTCTTTCCTTTCTTTCCTTTCTTTCTTTTTTTACTCGTTCTCCTTCGTTCCTCTTACACGTTTTCTTATCCCTACGTATACTTCTGTATACACGTCATTAATTATCTACCGTTCTTGTTAGGACGCGAACGTACGGTAGATCGAATTTAATCGAGAAAAGAAAAGAAGAAACGAAAAGAAAGAAAAATAAAAAAGGAAAAGAAAAATAGCTTGGCTAAGAAGTGGGATCGCATTTCGAAGTGATAGAGAGCTTAGAAATTCGTTCGGTAAAAATTTCAATCTACTCGCCCGTCGTTTCCACTTCGCCCGGTGCAGCCATTCTTTCTTTCTTTCTTTACCCTTCTTTCCTTTTCCTTTTCTTTCTCCTTCTTTGTTTGCATGATTCTTCTTCTCTTTTTTTTTTGTTTAAATTAAAAAAAAAAAAAAAAAGAAAAAAAAACAATAAATAGAAACTCACAAGAGTATCCTTTTAATATCCAAACAAAAAAGACTCGTACCATGCGTTATTTAACCCGCTCGATTGCTCAATAATCTTCTTCGGTATTTTTTAGTTTCTTTCTTTTTTTTTTTTTTCAAATTCTCACTGCAATCTGCTGCGTAAAAGAAAGAAAAAAAAAAGAGAGAGAAAAAAAATAAGAAGGGAAAAAAATGTAAAAAAGCCAATTTGCATGCACGAGTTTTCGAGCAATCGAAAACAATGTTGACGTAGCCGACGCTCTCTATTTTGATATTTTCTTCTCTTTTTTTTCTTTTTTTTTTTTTTTTGAAAAATCTCTTCGCTGGTAATTTCGTAGTTCGGTAAAACTTTGACATAGTAACAATTGTTTCATTAAACTCTTCCGAATCATATATATACCATTTTTACACACACACACACACACACACACACACACACATATATATATATGCATAAAAAAATGTATATATATATATTTTTTTTTTCTTTAATACACATATATATTTTCTTTCAAAAATATATATATGTATTTTTTTCTTTTTCTTTTTTTTTTTTCTATTAAGAACAATCCGTCAAAGAAATGGACAGATTCGAAAGGGTTTTGGATTCGTCCTTTGGCTGGTAATAAATAAGGGCGAATCCCATAGAGAAAATAAACGTGTATAATCCCTTTCGTTGATTCGCAGGATTCGATCGCGAATATTTGCGAGTCGATGAACTTACCTTCTGTCTTTGCAGAGAGCTAGAATAAAAGATAGAAGGAAATAGGGAAATAGAAAGAAAGAAAGAAAGATAGAAAGATAGAAAGAGAAAGAAAGAGAGAGAGAGAGAGAGAGAGAGAGAGAGAGAAAGAAAGAAAGAGAGAAAGAGAGAGAGAGAAAGAGAGTTCAATGGAAATGTGTTACCTGTACGTGTGTGTATCTCTATGTATGTATGTATGAATGTATGTATGTATGCATGTAAATCTATGTATGTATATATTATATATCGGTTGTATACATGTATATCGGTTGATAGCACAAAGGGAAACACGGTGAAGACACATGGTTTTAAATATATATATTTTTCTTCTTCTTCTTCTTCTACTTCTACTTCTACTTCTTTCTTTTCCTTTCGTTTCTTTCCTTTTTCTTTATACTTTCTTTTTTTTTTTTTTTTTTTAACTAAAGCCCTGCTAGCTCTGTAGTCGCCCGCAGGTTCGCGAGGAACACGCGACCGAAGGGGGTCTCCCTACGGAAGAGAAAAAGAAGAAGGGGAGAGATGGGGTAGAATAAACGAACGTCCTCGAAAATGAGAAGAACGAGAGACAGAGAAAGAGAAAGGGAAAGAGAGAGAGAAAGAGGGAGAGAGAGAGAGAGAGAAAGAGAGAGTAGAAATGTTTTCCGCCAACTTTTTACAAAGAATTTACTATCTTCCTCTTCTTCTCGTCGAGTGATTAAACTCTCTCTCTCTCTCTCTCTCTCTCTCTCTCTCTCTCTCTATCTCTCTCTCTCTCTCTATCTATCTATCTACCTATCTATCTATCTATCTCTGTCTCACTCTTTCTATCCTCCTTTTATTTTACTTTACTTTATTTTATTTTATTTTTTTTTTTAAGATAACCTACGAACAACCATCCCATATTTTCTTCGATAAAAATTCAGAAAAATCATTTCTAACACCTACTAACATTAAAATCGCGCGTTCCTCCTATCTTACGTTTCAACGTCACTCTCAGCTTGTGCTTGTCGATCTCCACCTAAAGCCACACCAAGATCCAATATATATATATAATATATATATATATATATATATATATATATATATAAATATATATATATTGCAGACGCTGCTGTTTATTTTTTTTCTTTTCTTTCTTTCTTTTTTTCGAGCTTTTTCACCTTCCGTTGACATCCGACGTACTACGAGAAAGCAAGGAATCGTTGTAAACGAACACGCGCGCGCGCGCACGCACATACACACGAACGAGGAGTAAATGGAAAAAAAAAAAAAAAACAAAAAAAAACTACAAATGTAGAAAAATACGAAGATGGCGGCGATTTTATAATATCTGAAACTCCCTGCTGAGATATTCGTTGGTATGATAAGAGAAATAGAGATATGTCGTGTCTATCGAGAAAAGGGGTGACAGGGGAAATCGAACGTACGTACACACATACATGTATAAATATATATATATATATATATATATATATATATATATATATATATACATATATATATATATCTGTGTGTGTGTGTGTGTAAACATAGACGATCGATAGAGTCCTGTCGAACGGTGAAATTGTTCGATCGGTGTGTACCGCACATTGAACCGTACTGTATCGTACCAAGACCCCTCCCCTCCCCCAACTACCCTTGCCCTTTCACCTGCACCTGTACTCTAGCACTTCCTATCTAAACCTGCACCGCACCGCACCGCACCGCACCGCACCGCACCGCACCGCACCGCACCGCACCGCGTAACACCGCAACCTACTACTACATCGCACATAGCACGAGCTATATCAATGCGAAGTGTCACGCCTCCAAATTACGTAGACATCTATGCCGGCCATTAGGATCGATTTCAGTGGTCGTTGTTTGGTTGGAAAGGGAACTCTGCCCGTTTATCGTCCACCATTGCCATGCTTTCACGATGGAGGACCGTCTCTTTTCGTAGCCTTTCACGAGATACTACGTGGAGGTGGAGGAGGAGGTGGTGGTGGAGGTGGTGGTGGAGGTGGTGGTGGAGGTGGTGGTGGAGACACTTAACCCGAAGAAATCGATCGACCCTTTTCGTCGAGCTCCTCCTCGATTGCGCCTTTCTTCTAATTGACTTTACGATGCCGATTCCAATTTGAAATTCATTATTTTTCGTGGTTGCTCCCTTTTTTCTTTTTTTTTTTTTTTTTCTAACGGAATACATTTCCAAAGAGATTTCTACATTCGGATAGGGTAGGACAGGGGAGTGAACGAACGATAAAACAAATTATTCTCCCGTAGTTAATCAAAATTTCGTCGAGCAAACTTTTCTATCGATTTCTACTTCTTCTTCTTCTTCGATCGATCAATCGATCTTCACCTACCTCCTTTTTTTTTTTGGTTTTTAACCCACCGTTCAATTCTATTAACTATAGAAGTAAAACGAGATGGCCGACGGTTCGAATTTGATTCTAAACTTTCGAATCGAATCTCGTTAACTATTTTACAATATGTTTTTATCGAATCGAGTGTCGAATGAATGATACTATATTCTTTTTTTTTCTTCTTCTTCCCCTTCCCAACGTACAATCTCATTCGGTAGATTCAATATTCAAAATGGAATTGGGAAAATCCATGCCCTCTGGAATGCCCTTCGTGAAAAATGGAAAACGGGAGTTTCGTAGTACCAACCTAAATATATCCTACCAACCGACCAACCTATCCAAGGCTTTTTGATTCCTTCCAAGATGAAGAAAAAATATTTGAATCTTGATACAAGGCTAAGATTCGTTCGTGAGAATTACCACCGCGTTAAGAAAACCCTTCGGGGCGTTTAGGAAGTAGTAAAGAAAAAAAAAAAAAAAAAACAGAGGGATGAAGGAACAAAAACATGGCAGACAATATAAAAAGCTGTAAAAGAAGATGGAAAAATTGTCGAGGGAGATAAGAAAAATGTGGTACACGAATTGTACGTGTGTGTATGGATGTATCCATGTACGTAAAAGTATGTACTTACATACGCGAAAATAAAGGAAAACTTTAATGACGAGTAAGGTACTATTATTTTTATAGAAAACTTGAAAGCGAGATGGCCCACGCGTATGGTCTTACTTCATTCTCGCTTGTTCGCTCGAGAAATAAAGAAAGAAAGAATGAAACAAACTTCGAGATAAGCTTATGAAACGTGAGTACTGAAACTTAACGTGGCGAACTTTTCGATTGTGATTTCTTGAAAGAGAAACTTTTAGTTCACCATTGAAATATATTTATGATACTCTTGGTATCTTCGTTAAAACGCGTATCTTATACGCACGACAACCTCTTTCGTCAAATTCGAATGCGAACGATATCTTATCAACGAAATTGAACGAAACAAACGATAATTAAGATTATCGTGGAGCAAAGACCATTCCCTAAGACGCATCTCTTGTAAAAAGATTTTTATTTTTTTTTTTTTTTTTTCTTTGCGAATCGAACCTCTTATTCGATGGAAACCATTTATGTCGCATATCTCCCGTTCGACTTTTACGCAGATAAATCGAGTATTCGCAAAAATCTCGGTTATGTATTTCGAAAACGATTTTCCGCGTTCCATGTTCTTCGAGGAAATATCCGAAGGCGTATACCTTCCAAGGCATGGATCGTAAGAAAGACGACGACGACAACGACGACGACAACGACGACGATGACGACGACATGGGTGTCGTAAAGATCGAAGAGAAAATGTACACACGCTACGAAAAAAAGAAAAAAAGAAAAGTAGGTCACCCTGCGAAAGTATTTTTCGACTTTTCGATCTTAGCACGAAGTAAAATTCGATTTTCGATTTTCAATTTTCAATTTTCTACGACGACGATGGCGTTAACGTTATAGGTGCCGTTCGGTTTAACTTAATTGTCCAAGAAGTAACGTTCGCGAGGTGGAAAACAAAAATCGAAGCTTTTGTGAATCCAACGAGAGAAATACGAAAGGGAAAGAAAAGAAAAGTGAGGAAAGGGAAATGGTGAGGGAGGGAGGGAGGGAGGGAGGGAGGGGAGGGGAGTGGGGTAAAAATAAAAAGGAACAAAGAGACGAAGAAAGAGTGAAGTAGCCTGAGAGAAACTTCGATAGTGTCGGACGTTGGTACGCGCGTGATTATTCAAAACGAGGAAGGAAGTGAATGGACGGGAATCAAAGGAAAGGGATTACAAAGAGCCAATGACCAGAACAAGAAACTTGAAAATCGATGCTCTCGATCCGGCGAACGTTGCTATTGGCTTGGTTGGACACCTCACCGGTAACCCCCTCCCCCTCCCCTCCCCCTTCCCCTTCCCAACCCCCGTACCGTCCCACGCCTTTTCATTGGCGTTTCTATTCAAACGACCTTGATGGCGTTACATGTCGATTGGTTGCCCTTTGTGTAGAATATCGTTTTCGATTTAACGCTTATGCCCGATGCCAAAGGATAAGTCTCTACCAGATGTTTGCTAGTTATACACAGCAATCGTCCTTGACGATCAGAGTGATTGATATCAAAGATTTATGTGACCCGCACACAAACGTACAAACATACATACATACACACAAACACGCGTATATATATACGTAAGGGATTAGGTTCGGAGAAGACTAATTCGTGTTTAATATGAACAAATATATATATATATATATATATATATATATATATATATATATATATATATATATATTTATAGATCATTCGTTTACTGAAAATGAAGAGAAATCAACCTAACGATTAATCTAAATCGATAATGATTTCTCAAACGAGCATTGGAATATATCTTAGACACATACACTTAATAGATCTGAATAGTTCAAACGAATAGAATCCGTTCGTCGTGTTCGTCGAATCGTTTCAAATTTACGAGCATTCTCCATTATAGTTGGATTCGAAGATAGGAGAAGCCGACTTTTAATCAAAAGAGGAATTCAAAACGTTCGTGGGGGTGGGTGGTAGGGGGGGAAGAGTGGGAGGGGCGGGATATCAAAGCGCGATCGCTAATCAGCCATTAGAATTCCATTTGCCCTTGAGTCAGCTGCGTCGCCGCTAATTGCTACGAGAAAGAGGAAATTCTCGAGGAAAATCTAGCTAAGGAGATATAAAGATAGAAAGAGAGAGAGAGAGAGAGAGAGGAGAGGGGAGAGAGAGAGGAGAGGGGAGAGGAGAGAGAGAGAGAGAAGAGGAAGAAGATGCTTCGAGTGCAATTTTCGAGATAGAAACGTGTCCTCTGAACCTTCTCTAAGACTTTTTCTATCCAATAGAAAAATGAGAAACGAAAATTCAAGGAAAATAAAATAAAAAGAGAGAGAGAGAGAGAGAGAGAGAGAGAGAGAGAGAGAGAGAGATTAAGAAGAAATACAATTTTCTTTCTCTTCCACGCATTTCTTTCATTCTTTCTTTCTACTTTTTCTTTTTTTATTTTATTTTATGCAGACAAAATGAATATACTTATGAATACGAATGAATATAAATATATATATATATATATATCTTTTTTTTGTTCCTTCTTTCTGTCTCTCTCTCTCTCTCTCTCTTTCTCTCTATTCGCGACGACAGATATCTCCCGTCCTTCTTGTTATGCATTAAGAGAGATAGCAAAACGAGGAAATAAGACGAGTCAGTGCTCGCGGTTTAATTAAACTTTCTCCGACATCTTCTCGCGTAACTCGGAAATGTGCGTCGCATTCGGAGCACGCGGTTAACTTTACTCGCACCATCATCCTTCTCTCCCTCCCTCCTCCTCACCTCCCTCTCTCTCTCTCTCTCTCTCTCTATCTCTCGTTCAGTTTTTTGCCCTCAGTTCGGTGTTTCCTTTTCATGAGGACTACGAGAATGTATACCCTTCGAGTTTTACCCCCTCCCACACTTCGTTACTCGACGATGAGTTTCTCGTTACGTCCATCTACTTTTCGCAGATACGTATCTCTTTTTCTATCTGAGAAGTAACATCGAACCGAAAGGTGGGGTGAGTAGGGGAGGGGGAGATGAGGGGAGGGGAGGGGAGGGGGCAGGGATATCAATTAAACGCGCTTCGTTCTGTTCGTTGAAAATGAAACGATTAGACCTGATGTTTGAACGAGTAAAACGAGAATCAAATTAGAACGCGAGCGCGCGCGAGAAATAGAGAAAGAGTGAGAGTGAGAGAGAGAGAGAGAGAGAGAGAGAGAGAGAGAGAGAGAGAGAGATGAGATAACTCGTTCTTCTTCCACTACTTCTTCGTCCTTTTCTTTTCTTTTTTTGTTTTCATTTCGTTTTTTTTTTTTCGATTATCGAATTCCTCGATAACATAGTATGGTTATCCGAGAGAGAGAGAGATAGAGAGAGAGAGAGGAGGAGGTTTATAGCGTAGTCCGCGAGTAAGTGCTTTACGGGAAAATGAAATTGAATTTGGCCGAATGAATTATCACGTACGAAAAATGTCACCGCTATTTGAAATATACGGTACGTGTGTGGTTTTCACGGTTCGTACCAACCATCGACTCGAACAGAGAGAATCAGAGAATGAGAGAGAGAGAGAGAGAGAGAGAGAGAGGGGGAGAGAGAAAGGAGTAAAAATAAAGAAAGAGAGAGAGAGAGAGAGAGAGGGAGAGACATAGAAAGAGAGAAATCATCCCGTTAACTTGAATCGTAGCCACATTGCAACGAAGCTCATCTGCTGAAGCGACCAAACGAAGATTGGGAGTAAATCGAGATTAATTGAAATCTCGAACCGACAGTTCCAAGCGCGCAGGGTCGATCGATTTTATCTCTTCCCTCGCACGTTTCTCTAACTGGTAACGTAACTACGTAACAACCCTTGAGTGCCAAATTTCTATCCATCCCTCTCTCCTCCGATCTCTTCTATATCCATAATATCCCCAATACTCCCCCTCTCCCCTTTACTAAAATACCTCTTCGATGATTAATATACCAGACGCGTTCGTATCATGATTAATACCATTTGTTGTTGCCTTATCCGAATAACCCGAACGAACTTATAAACAAGTTTACAATTCAATCCTCATTAATCGTTTATCCACGAGGAATTACGATGTCTCTCTCTTTCTCTCTCTCTCTCTCTCTATCCCTATCTCTATCTCTATCTATCTATCTATCTATTTACATCTCTATGGTAGTCTTCGTAAAGCTCGTCGAGCCAATAACAACTAACAATATATTTTCAAATAGACGAACATTTGGATTCGGCCGAAAGTAAATCGTATATTTACGCGTACGTGCGTATATCCCTACGAAACTTTTATATTTCATAACGAATAGTATTGTCGATCGAGATCTTAGATCTTACGGATCGTTGAATTAAGAAATGTTAAAGATCTTTGTCATTTACGTAGTTTCGTTATAACGTTTCAACGAACAAAGTTAATCGTCGTTTAAGCAATTTAATTAAACGATTAGATCGTTAGTTTCGTTATCTCGTTAAAACGACGTGACACACACACACACACACGCATACGGACACACACGGACACACATCGGTGCTTTCGCATAGCATCGATGCCGACGACGACTTTACGCTGGTGCGACCACTGCAAATTCCAAACTAGAAATTTACAACGCAAACTTTCCATGATGCATAACGCACAACGTGTCCCGTATAGCAAGAGGACGTGTGGGGTGTGATAGCGTCTCCGGGGGTTAGAGGGGGTGGGGTAGGGTGGCTTTTGATCGTGAAAGGTTACGAAACTGTATTTTATTGCGGGAAACATAACGCGATAACATCAACGATCTAATATTTATCGCTACGGGAGAGAACTCTCCTTCTATTTTTCTTTTTTTTTGGTTTTGTTTCGAAACGTGTCAGAGTTTTTTCGTCTTCTTCTTTTGCTTTTTTTTTTTTTTTCTTAGCCGGAACGAAAATCGATCGAGAAACAATTTATAGTATGTATGTATGTATGTATATACCGTTAATTTGGTCGATCGTGTGTTATTTAAAAAAACGTGATTGGTGATCGTAAATAGGAACGACGTAAAGAGGTACAAAACCGTGCAATTGTTCAACGATTATGCGACTATACCGCTTTATATCACCCTAAGAAAAATACTCTAACGATGGCAAGACAAATGGGGTTCCCTTTACGCTCTCTCTCTCTCTCTCTCTCTCTCTCTCTCTCTCTCCTCTTTTTCTTTTTTTTTTTGTTTTTCTTTTTGTTTTTTTCTTTTTTTTTTTTAAGAGAGGAGCGCAAAGTTGCGTGGAATTATATCGGCCCTGAGGCAAAGAAGGTGTTCGTTACCTCGAAACTATGTTAGTGTCTTTCGAACGATCCGTTTTATAATTTTGTTTCTCTACGACGATAATCACGGACGAAAGGGTGATATCGACGATTTACTTGGAAAGGCAGTAAAAACAAAAAAATGAAAATAAAAAAGGACGGAGAGTGAGAGAGTAAAAGAGAGAGATAGAGATAGAGATAGAGAGAAAGAAAGAGAGAATATTTATCAGTCAGGACACAATGGTTTTATTCGCTTTTCCTCTTCGACCAAATAGATTTCGTCGTATGAACGAAAAGGGTAAAAGAGAGAGAGAGAGAGATAGAGAGAGAGAGAGAGAGAGAGAGAGAGAAAGCGGATATAATCGTGACTCACCGAAAGGAGCCTTTGCAATTTCTCGTCCACCGAGTGATTTCGTGGGACATTCGAGTCGATTCGGGACGATCAAACGAACAGCTACGAGTTTCGGTGAAACTCGGCTTTTCACCATTTTCTACGTTCTCTTCCTCTCTCTCTCTCTCTCTCTCTCTCTCTCTCTCTCTCTCTATCTCTCTATCTCTCTCATCGCTGGTATCTTTGTTCCAACTTTTCGATCGATCCGAAGAAGAAATTCTCTCTCTCTCTCTCTCTCTCTCTCTCTCTCTCTCAGAGATCTTCGTTCTGAACATTTCCGAATTGTCTAACACGCGAGGGGAGTGCCTATTTTTTCTTCATTTTTCTCCTTTCGAATTAAGGCTTCTACCCAACGTAGTCGGGAATTATTCCGATGACGTATTTTTTGATTCGTTCCATCCCTTTATCTCCATCCATCTATCCATCCATCCATCCATACATCCATCCATCCATACATCCATCCATCCATCCATCTCTTTCTCGTAGACGTCGTCAAATCGATTCCACTCGTTTTCGAGCTCTACGGTTCCTCTTACGAGAATTTAACACGCTCGATTGCCTCTCCCCGTAGTAGGCAACGACTTCGAGGATAACCGACCCTTTCTCTCTCTCTCTCTCTCTCTCTCTTTCTCTCTCTCTCTCTCTCTCTCGATCTTACGATTTTCATTTTCACCGAAAGTTCATCTGTAGAACGAAACGACGAGTGAAAGCTCGACGACGAGCGGCGATTAATCGATCGCGTTAACGACTTCATACTTTTTCCATCGTCTTCGATTCTACGATAATTCTACGGTAAATGTATAACACCCCCATCCCAACCTCCCCTCCCCCTCATCACCATATGTGACCCCATACGTGGGGTCGAAGACTTCAATTTCATACGACTAGAACGTACGTCGTCAGATTCTAGTCGAAGATGTCAATTCGAACGAACGAACGAACAAAAAGAAAAAAAAAAAAAAGAAAAACAATAGCTTAATCGTTGGAGCAATCGTCGGGAAAACGGAAATAAGAGGGTTGTTCGAGTCCAAACTATCCCGACAACCCCAATTTTACTTTCCCCTTCACCCTTCACCCTTCCCGCCCTCCCTAACGCTCACGAATTCTCCGTGTACGTACGTACGAACAGGTAAGTGCACGTTCATATCAACGTCACGTCCCATAAATATCGAGATCGACCTATCGAAAGTTACGAGTGTCAACAGATTCTCGCGAGATCCTCTCTCCGCACGGTCGTTTCCTTTTTTTTGTTTTTCTTTTTTCTTACTTTTACACTTTTGTTTTTTTTTTTGTTTGCTCATTCTTTCTTTCTTTTTTTCTCTGCTTTCGTCCCATCTTCGTTCACCGCAATTCAAATCTTTCTTAGCGCGAGCGATTCAATTAGGAATTGGATATAAGTTGGACATTAAAATTGTTGGGCCAGGCAACAGGTTCTAACGAATAACAACAATGTAACGTATATATACGTGGATACGTTGATATGTACACAGACATATATATATATATATGTATATATATGTATAACAAACACTTGATTAAATAAACACGCTTGCCAGGATGCTAAGGAATAAAAACAATAAACGATGACCATGATGAATTTGATGATTATTATATATATATATATATACCTATTAAGGGGACAGCGTCCGAGGTCGTCGGCATGCTTTCTGCCACGAGGTTCAGGAATACTGTCAGCGACAGCAGAATGGTCACTCCTGCATAGACAGGTTGAAAACAAAAATACTTACATGTTTCAAAAGATAACCTTTTCTTTTGTCTTTTTATTTATTTATTGTTTCTTGTTTCGTTGTTTTCAATTAATTTTTTCCCTATGTTTATTTTCCCCATTTTTCTTTTCGTTTTTTTTTTTTTTCATTTCCTCTCTCTCTCTCACTCTCTCTCTCTCTCTCTCTCTCTGTCTCGTTTCTCCTTTCGAATATTTCGCCGCCTTTGATCTGTCCTTACAACGAAAGTTCTCCTCGAGGAGTGGAAAGGGGTAAATTAAGTCTCTCACAGAGAAAAAGAAATATTTCAAGACGGACCTCAGACACGGCATGATCCTCGAGCCACGTTGATGATCGTTGATGAACGAACGAATGGTCGAACACGATCGACCGATGATTTTTCTTCGCGTCGTTCTATCACAACGAAAGAAGAGGGGATGATTGAGTCGACGAAGTTCGAGAACGTCGGACCACGTTCTCGTTAATATAAAAAAAAAAAAAAAAATAAAACTCCTTACTATCATCATTAATAACGAACGTTTAGCTTCGTGGGAAGTAGTTAAGGGGTCCCTGGGCGAACGAGTTTCTCATTCCGTGTTCTCGTAAAAGAGACAAATACAAAAAAGATATAGGAAGAGAAAGATTCAACGATACCTCCACCCCACTCCCACCCCTCCCACCCACCCTCCAACCCAGCCCAGTACCTCATCAAACTCCAGTCGACTATCCGTCCGAGAGATATCCAACGTGAAAATTTCATTCGAACTGGCGCTTCGGGATTCATAAGGAGTACACTTGATAACAGTTCTAAAAGTACTGTCGTTAAAGGCGTGTACTACGAGTACCGGAAATTCGTTCGAAAGATCGCACTTCGTTTTTTCCCCTCGTAGTTTCACGAAGAGAAACGTGATCATTCCCTACGGAGTAAGACGAGCTAGAGAGAGAGAGAGAGAGAGAGAGAGAGAGAGGGAGAGAGAGAGAGAGAAAATGTTCTCACGAAAATTACGATTACCAAGAATTTATCGTTAACTTCCGAATAATTTAACAAGAAAGTATGGCACGGCTAACGATCCTGACGTCACGGGGAATGAAAAAATGATTACAGCGCGAAATAAAGCGGTAGTTTCGAGGGAATAATGAAAGAATTTGCCAAGGGGTTGGGTGGAGGATAAAGGGATGGGGAGGGTTAAAATGTTTTCGTAGCTCGTACCGTACCGTTGGTAAATTATTAACGAATACGTACGGACGAAAGCCGAGGGACCGGTGATTTTCATTGGAACATTTTGATTTTTTCTTTCCTTTGATTTTTTATTTATTTATTTAATTTTTCTTTTATTTTTTTTTTCATCAGTGATCGTTCGTTTATCCTTTGACGAAGCTTGAAAGTGATTCGTTATCGTTCGTTTATATTTTATAGCTCGATTCGGTGTTTTAATCGCCGGAAGAACATTTTTATCGGACGTCAATAAATAAATTGTTACGAATCGATCGATCGATCGATCGATCGATAGATAGATATCAAACGGCATGCGTTCACATTCTCGAACAAACCTTAAGCTCTAATGCGCTTAAAGCTTCGGCTTTGTGCAGTACTTGAACGATCGTTCGACCGTATAAGAGTACGAGAGGTCGCATTTCGACGGGGATCTTCTTTGGTTAGGGTAACCACGACAACCTGCATCCTGTTTTGGGAATAGGGATAGGGATAGAGGGATAGCGGGGGGGGGGAGTGGGTGGAGTGGGTGGGTTGCAAACCGCCAAATAAGATCGAGGGTTTTAACGGACAGCTGAGGTATCACTTACCTACTGTTTTACGAGGGTTTAAGATATACGAGAGGTTATATTACCTAGGGGCTATTAGTTTCTTCTTGCAATTAATTTTCAAACGTTCTAGAAACGTACTCACGGACGAGATAAACTTTACGATATAAAGATCTTGTTAAGAATTAATTCGTTTACTTCGTAATGGACTTTTTTTTGTTTCACCTAATGGAAAACAAAATGATCGCGTGACGATAATGATGATGATGACGACGACGATGTGCGACGATAGGACGATTAATTCGTATTAATCATTTTATGAATTTTGTTTTTGTTTTTTTTTTTTTTTTTTCGTTTCACTCGCTTACGATTTGATTTATATGGAAATTATCGTTCCTTCGTATTTCCTCTCCCTCTTTCCATGCCACGCCACGCCACGCCACGCCACGCCACGCCCCCTTGCTTCTCGTACCCATAGAATTAACCAAAAGTACAAAATGAAATTTTCCGTGTACGCCGGCAATTTAGGTGCCCGGCCATTTTACAAATGTCCGTCCGGCCCGCATTTCTGCGTTGATATACACGAAGCTAATATAATTTTATTCAGGAATTCGACGCGACAGGGACAATTTAAAATCAACCCTTCTCTTCTCTCTCTCTCTCTCTCTCTCTCCCTCTCCCTCTACCCTTTCCGCCTCATCAGAATCCTTTCAAGAGTTTTGTTTCGATTCTCTCATCGAGCATGGGAATTCGTTCTTTGTCGCGGACGTGTTTCTAAAAAAATTTTTTCAAAACTCTTTCTCTCACCCGGAAATTTTCTAAAGAATCGAACGAATATGGCGAAGTAACGTAAACGTCACAGTTTTCTATATGCTATCCCAACCACGTTCGAACGTGTAAACTCAACGCGATTGTGCATTTTCGTCACGAAGTCTTTCCCATCGTATTTTGAACTCTGTCAATCTATCCTGCCCGACTACTTCTTTTTTCGTTTTTTTTTTTTTTTTCTTTTTTATCTTTCCTTTTTTTAATGGAAACGAACGAATCTTTCACGTCGCGCGGTCTTTTTTTTCCCCTCTTTTTTCTTTTTATTCCAACCCTCCGTCCCTCCTATCCCCTACCCCCACCTCTCTTTCACGGCCCACGCTTCACGGCAAATTTTTCATTCGGCCGAGAATGAGAATTTTACAAAATTAATAAATGGAACGGAAGGCGTGCGGTACGTCGAGGAATGAAAACCAACGATGCGCAATTTATATTTAAAATTTCGTTTTTAACCGTTGTTCTCGTTCCTCCCTCCCCTTCTATCCTCTCCTCTCCAGACGCGAAAAGGGGTGGGTGGTGGTTCAGGGGCGTTGTGTGGGCATGGGTGAAAGGAGGGAACGAAACAAATATAAAAAAAAAAAAAATGAAAAAATATAAATAAAAAGATAGGAAAAAGGGGAAAGGAAGAAAGGAAAAAAATTAAAAACTTATTACATCGCTCGCTTTAATTTTTTATTGTCGCTAGCTAAAATTTTTTCATTGTATCAAAAGAGAGAGAGAGAGAGAGAGAGAGAGAGAGAGAGAGAGATGGAGAGAGAGGGAGAGGGAGAAAAAGAAGAGAAAGAGAGGATATAAACCCTCAGGAGGTTTATACAAATGAACGATTTTCAACGTATGAATGTACGATTGAACACGACTGCAAAAGCTAATATTAACGAGGCAATTAAGTTAATGAACCAACCTACATAAAGGATCAGAGTAAAGCCTGTGTGACTCGTGTGTGTTTGTGAAATAAGTTTAACGAGGATATATCTGATAACGTTGTACGTAGAGGAAACAGGATCTATTGGTAAGGATATATATGTATGTATATTTATGCGTGTACGTACGTACATATATGTGTGTGTGTGTGTGTGTGTGTGTGTGTGAAATTTTTCAAACGAATTTTTACAAGGGATATATGATACTCGGTAACGTTATCAAATGTAAATCCATGTTCTGATATCTCGCGAATGTGTAAACCCGTTAAAAAAGAAAATAGGAGAAAAAGAGTAGAGAGAGGGAGAGAGAGAGAGAGAGAGAGAGAGATAGATGGAGAGAGATAAAGAGAGATAGACAGATAGACGAATCTCAATGGACCCGTTGTACCTTTGACGAAGGATCGCTTAATCTCAATTGACTTTACGATCAATCTCTCTCTCTCTCTCTCTCTCTCTCTCTCTATAGTCAAGCAATAGTGCGTACGTCGTATCGTAAATCTTCCATATAAAGCAGATACCATAGTATGTCCGTAAACAGTAGTTCGTAGCATGGTAAAATGACGATTACGCGATATTAAATTTAATATATATATATATATATATATATATATATATATATATATATATATATATATATATATATCGTATATACCGTATGACGAAATAATGGAAAATTAATTTACTTTATTTCGACAATAATAATAATTTATCCTTCTAATAATAATATAAGAATCATACTCGGAAGACGATCGATAAATCTTTGTACGTTTTATATATTTTTATATAAATAAAAAATTCGTAAAAAGTAATCGTTGCCTCTCACCTCTTTCAAAAAAAGAAAAGAAAAATGAAGAAATAGAGAGAGAGAGAGAGAGAGAGAGAGAGAGAGAAAAGAAATAATCCAAGAAAATTAGGGGTTTCGCGCTCGATATAATTTCGCATTTCCGAAACAGAAGATAGAAGGTGCCGCGGGGTAATAAATCAATTCGTTTCATGGATCATTTGGAAGTGGCCAGTGGGATCGTGGTCGTTGGAGCCACTCGGAAACGCGCGAGCGTATTAATCGTGCCAAGGTGAAAGACGATGTACGCGCTTGGTGTGTCAAGGAGAGGGGTGGGACGGGGGATGAGTAGATGTGAGAGGGATGAGAGACGGACAGAGTTAGGTGGTGTTGATAGCGGTTGGTAGAGCTTTGGAGTGGAATGGGTGGGAGGGTGGAAACGTAGGTGATGAATATAACGGATACACATACACCTACGCAAACACACACACACAAACGCACACACACACACACACACACATACACACGCATGAACACATAGACTCGATCCCCTTTGTCATGCTAATGTTCGATCAAATACACATACTGCCTCTTCTTCTTTTCTCTTTACAGGAGAAAAAGAAAGAGCGAGAGAGTGAGAGAGAGAGGGGGAGAGTGAAAAGGGGTTGGTTGTGAGTGCACGGGGGTTGCAGGGAGTTTGGCAAGCTCGGATACCTTATGGACAACAACCCAATTGCATTTATCTCGTATTTTTATTCGGTTAATGAAATTCGTAATATCCTCCTTCATCTTCTTCTTTTTCTTCTTCTTGTCATAGACTAGGCTCTCTCACCATTCGAAATTTTACGCGTTATTATGGAGATTTCATTCATGGATCTCTCGGGCAAGAAGCTCTTTACCTCCCCCCCACACTCACCCCCTCTCTCCCCGCCTTGCATAACCAGATGGGAGGGGGATTCGTCATTTTTCTTTCTATTATTTTTTATTTTTTTTTTATTTTTAATCCTTTCTTTTGTCTTCCTCTTCTTATCCTCCTCCTTTATCACACCTCCGTCAGCTCTCGCGGTATTTTAATTTTTATCATAAATATGTATGTCCATGTATGCGGATAAGCGTGTATCGTGAAAAAAGTTCTGGAACGGTTTATGATAGGTACTACGTTATGACGATTGATAGAGATTTGGTTGTGTGTTTTTCTGTTTTTTTTTTTTCTTTTTTTTTTTTTTTTTACATCGATTTCATTTATTTTACTTTCGTTTAGGTTTCTCGTAAGGAAGAAATATGTGAGTCAAAAGTATGTAAACAGCCTGGAGAGAGGCTTAATCGTAAAAACCGATCGTAATAAGCGTTAGAGATAGAGAATCTATGTACGTACGTATGTACGTATGTATGTATGTATATGTGAACAAGGTGGGTACACACTGAGAGATTAGAGTTACTCTCTGTATCGTAGGATATGACGGGGATTAAATGATCGAGATGTCAGGACGATTTGACAAGTGAAAGATTGGAGGGAGAGAAACGTTTACCGTTTTATTTCGATTTCCGTCGATTTAACGTTCGATACTATCAATGGGTGCGTACGAATTTGTGAACACGTAGAAAATAGAATTCGATAGGAAAGTAGGATAGTTTTGGTACGATTATAACTTCTCAATCTCTCATATGATACGTTTTCTAATTAAAGCGTTCGTATTTTCGAACGGCAAGTTACGAACGTAGTTTGAGCGACCTTCGAGTTAAAAGAGAAAAGATAAAGAAAATAAAATAAAAATAATAAATGAAATGGACAAAAAGAAGAAGGAGAAGAAAAGTTCTTGAAAGAAACACCACTTAGGCCGTATATATATATATATATATATATATATATATATATATATATATATCGTGCGACGTTAAGGATGATGTATCACGTGCTACGATTTAGACGTTATGGCGTTCGTAATCGGAAAAGTGGAAACTTTAAAGGATCCTATCTCGAAAGAATTAAGGTTGACGATTTCGACTCCGTACGCGTACGAAGGATAAAAGTAAGAGAAAAATTGAAAAAAAAAAAAAATATAAATAAGATAAACCCACCATCACCATCACCACCAACACCACCAACATCATTCCACCCCTTACTCCTACACCCCTACCCCCCAAAAAAAAGAGGAACTTCCCTTATATCTTTGCTCGTTAACGATTGAAATCGTTTGTCGATTCGCGCGTTAATAGCTTCAAAGATACTATCCGAGATAATTAACGATCAACGAGAAAAGTTTATCCTTCTTTTGATCAAGGGTTTCTTTGATTTTTTCTTTTTTTTTTTTTTAAACTAGGGTAATCCTGGTTCCAAGAGTCCAACAAAATCCAGTGAGTAAAGTTTTCGGAGAAGATCAAAAGTCGAGATAATTGGGGCCGATTAATCGCAATGTTCTCGTGGTGATGCTATTACAGCGACTGAAACTATCGATCCTCTTACTCTCTCTCTCTCTCTCTCTCTCTCTCTCTCGCATGGAGAAACTCTAATACGTCGTAAGTTAGAGGCGAAGTTTCGAGAAGCTAGTCGTCAATCCGTGCCCATGTGTTCTCGCAATGCCGAGAGAAACTTCAAGCACGTCAAACGTTCAACGAGAAAATGGAAGAAAGTTCATCAGCTTCACGGAGATGGTTGATGTCATATCCCTCTCCCCCTCCTCCCTCTCCCCCTCCTCCCCCTCCTCCTCCTCTCTTATCCACCGATGATTAATCGTCGTAGGTGAAAAAGTTAAATATTTAATATTCGATAACAATGATAACGGGGATGGCACTTGGAAACGATGACGGTGACGATTTTTTTAATGATAATAAAAAATAGAAGGGAAGAACCCCTCGAAATTTCGAATACACGATTAAGACGAACATGATTCATTTTAATATTTCATTAAAAAAAAAAAAAAAAAAAAATGAATTGGAATTTTTAACGCGATTCAAAGTAGATAGCGGGAGAGTTTTGAATGTAACCCTGATGATGTTCGCGAGATCTTAAAGCCGAGAGGGCGAAGGGCGAAGGGCGAAGGGCAAAGGGGGTCGTACTTAACCGAACGACGAGAAGTCATAACAATGGTAAATACGTCAAGGACGAGAAACAAAAGGGCAGAGAATTACGTTGCCAGAGAAATGGAACGACTGTTACGAACAGATACTGTGGTTTTCGATCGGCTCTTTTGAAAAAAAAAAAAAAAAAAAAAAAAAGAAAAAAGCTTCTTTGAAAACTCATTCTCTATTTCTCCCTCCCTCTCTCTCTCTCTCTCTCTCTCTCAGTCTTGCTCTAGCAAACGAGGCCTATCCAAAAACCGTCGTCATTGTGTCGGCAAAGATAATTGGTTCATCGATTTCTTTTTCTTCCTATCGAGATATCGAGAATAATATTTCGATCCTCGAAACATGATTGAAGAAAGAACGATTAATTGAGAATCAATAAAATCGTGTATTTGGATTTCTTCGGTAAAAATTTGTTATCATCATCATCATCATCATCATCATCATCATCATCATCGTTATTATTATTATTATTATCATTATTGCGATGAAATACAAGGAAAAAATCGTGGATACAATCGATAATCAATTACCTCGCACTTATTTATCGTCGGATATCACTGGGGTTTCGTCTATACGAAAGCCGAATGAGGAATGGAATTTAACGTAGGAACGCGGATAGTAAGAAGAAAGAACGTTACTGGAATCCTTAACAAGGTCGTCCCGGTTTCTGTCTTAGGTAGCGAGAGGAATCGAGATAAAGGATAAAATCACTCGATTGCAACTAATGCGGATGAAGCTTTAGACTTCTTCCGTCCGATGTACCAGCTACTTACTTATTTTGCCCGATTAACTCTCCCAACCCCCTTCCCACACCTCCTCCTCCTCCTCCTCCTCCCCCTCCTCGTCCTTCTCTTTCTTCCATCGTGCCGTACGAGCCTTGAAAATATTTCAATTTTCCCGCCAAGAGACCTAAGATCTCTCTCTCTCTCTCTCTAACACTTACGTCTATGTCGTTCAATTATTAAAGAAAAAACTAAATTGACATCGGGGATATACCTGAAAATAATATAGGACGACAAAAATTGTTTCATTAATTATGCCCGAGACAATGATAAGTGTGTCGTTGTTTTTATAATCTCCCTTTTTATCTCTCTTTATCATCGTTATCGTTATTATCGTTATTTTTTTTTTCTCTTCAAATTATCTTTCCCCCTTTATTCGTCCTTTTCTTTTCATCTTTTTCCTCTATTTCCTTTTTTTTTTTTCCCCAACACATATTTTCGTTCCTTTCATTTCGATCGTTATTACCGAAACTTATTACGATATCTCTCTCTCTCTCTCTCTCTCTCTCCTTCTTTCTCTCTATCTCTCTCTCTCTCTCTCTTTTACTCTCTATCGAAGGAACGGAAGGAGAAATACTGCGGTACATTTTCAGTATTATCACGTGAAATTTATATATCTTCTCTTCGTATCGTCTTGACCGTGGCAATAAGAGAGAGAGAGAGAGAGAGAGAGAGAGAGAGAGAGAGAGAGACATAGAGAAAGGCACGCTTATGGCGAATAAAAGAGTCGAGTTGAGAGAATAGAAGTATATATATATATATATATATATATATATATATATATATATATATATAAAGCTGCTCGAATACGTGATAAAAGTGGGGAAAAAGGGTCGAAAAAGCGAGAGAACGGAGTTTCAATACTTTAGCAGTCGGGTTTTCTCGCGGAATGTTAGCCGCACGATCGGTCCTGGCGCAATTTGAACGGAAGAAGAACAAGTTCCGGAACGAGGAACGTGCTCTTGGCATTGCAAGAGGAGAGGGGTTGAGGGTGTGGGGGGTGCGGGGGGTGCGGTTGGGCTGTTTACCTTTCTTCGCACCGGATGTTTCTCCATCGCGCAAAGGCTTGGCGTAAAGAAACTCTTCGAGGAACTAAAAAAAAAAAAGAAAGGATAAAAGAAGGACAGAGAGAGAGAGAGAGAGAGAGAGAGAGGGAGGGAGGGAAGTAAAGAGAAAAAAGAGGACAACGTGAAATAGAGAGAAGACCCGTTGAAAAAAGGATAAGAGGGAAGAAGCCGTGGAAAAATACGTCCTGAGAATTCTTAATAAGAGCGAACTCAGCGAGCCTTCTCCTTCGCTTATACTCGAGAACATCGGACTTTGACGATTATAATCCGAAAAAGGAGGAACGAAAAAAAAAAAGAAAAAGGACAAAAAGGGAAAAAGCAACGGAAGGGAAAGAGAAAAGAACGGTGCCTATATCCAACGTTATCGTTAACTTTCTGTTATCTGTAGATTTGGAAAGGGTAAGGGTAAAAAAAAAAAGAAAGGAAAGAGAGAGAGAGAGAGAGAGAGAGAGAGAGAGAGAGAGAGAGGGAGAGTCGTTTAAAATAATTTTCTAGCCGACGACGGAATTCGTTCTTTAACGCGGACACATTTCAACGGGATAATGTCTCTTTGCGTTTTATATTTGAGAACATCACTCGGCGAGGGAGTATGAAGAGAATTAAAAAAAAAAAAAAAAAAAATAAAAAAAAGAACAAAGTAGCAAGCTACGCAAGAATGGCTGGCAAGGGGGAAAAGAGAGAAAAAAAAATAAAAGGAGAAAAATAAAGAGAGGGAAAGAAGAGGGAAGAGATGAAAAGAACAGGTAGATAGATAGATAAGGGAAAATCGTGAAGTCTAAAAGCCATTGGGGAAGGGGAGGAGGAGAAGGAGGAGGGGGTGGGGGTGGGGGTTCGATATTAAGTCCCGTTTAAACTGCGTCCAATACGGTAACGCCAAATGCACCGGTGGTCCCTGACAGCCATCCAATTTTTCTACGAACTCTTATTAGACTTTATGTCGTATGAACGATATATGTATACACGATTGAAAATAATTACTTCGTAGTACTTACCAATCAGGATCGTTCAATTATTTCATATCGTTTTTTTCTTTTTTTTTTTTTTTTTACACGCGATAACGAGGTTTCAATTGTATTTTTATCAATCGTTTTTCACGTAAACGATACACTCGGAATCGATCTTTGGTATGAAATCGTTTTCACGGAATAATAAATGCAAATTAATACTCTGGTGATCCGGTATTTTCTTTTTTTTTTTTTTTTTTTTTCTTCTTTGTAAGCAGGATTATTAAGATAACGAGATTATTATGGAGTACGATAAAATTCGAACTGTGCAATCTGTTTACTGTCTCTCTCTCTCTCTCTCTCTCTCTCTCTCTCTCTCTCTCTCTCTCTCTCTCTCTATTCATTTCAACGAATATCCGATGTTAATAATATAATCGCGAAATCTCGAAGCGCGTACGAGGATACATGTCGTGCGTTTAAAACTTTAATTAAATTATCATTCATCGGGATATATAATTACGTAATATAATTCGATATGGAAAATTACCTAAACTTACCTAAAGCGCGAAAACAGAGATGGATAAATGGAGAGAGAGAGAGAGAGAGAGAGAGAGAGAGAGAGAGAGAATACCTATGGATATTTCGATCTTCAAATTTATTTATCTACTTAATATAATGTAAAAAATAAAAATAAAATAAAAATAAAGCAATTGTATTTATACAAATTTTAACAAATGTTTAACGATATGATAGAGGAACTAAAAAAAAAAAACAAATATATATATATATATATATAAATTAGGTATCGTTAAAGATTTATGTATAACCGAGTCTCAAACTATACTTTTCAATAATCATAAATAATAATTCGAGAATATATATGTACAGGGGTTCGGATAAGCCAAGAGGATTCGAACAAACGTCACCGGCACTCGTTCGTTCTTGATCCGATAGTCGGCAACTCGATGAGACCTACTCGATCGAAAGAGAGAGAGAGAGAGAGAGAGAGGGAGATGAATAATCTTCGATTTTATTGTATTAGGAGTATACCGATAAACGTACATCGTTTAAAACGACGACGGGCCGTTAACGTTTTATCGAAGTATGCGCGAAGAAATTTGATGAAAATAAAGTGGACGTATTTGTATTTATTACGTGTACGTAAAAGCCGCGTCTCCATTGGTACGAAATAAATCGTTGCATCGTCGTAAAGTTAATGTTGAAGGATAAAATTGGACGAGGAAAGGGAAAAAAAAAGAAATAAATATATAAGAAATAAATATATATATATATTTCTCGTAAAGACGTTAGAACGATAAAATTGAACGAACTCAACGAGATATTCTCTAGGGATTGTCTAGGGAATTTGTCAGTTTGATCATGGACGAAATAGATGGACGAATGAACGTGGAAAACGAGAAAACGTTTCACCTAATTCACAATAAATCTATCATAATTAGAAAAGTCAAGTTTGTCGGATAGTAAGATAGAAAGAGTTATATATATATAGACAAGTCAGAATGGATTCGAGTGGAAGTTAGTTATCAAAAGCTTTTCGACGAAAGGGTATCATTAAATGTTAAAAACGAAGACGAAGACGAAGACGAAGACGACGAAAAAGAAAAAGAAGAAGAAGAATCAGTGAAGAACGAGCAAAGAGACGAGGGTCAGTCGTCGAAAATGAGAATATATGGGATTGCACATCGACCGAGATCAAATCCTCCTACAGTTTCGTTCTCCAACCAGGAAAACGTACGTCCTGGCAAGGAATAGAATTTGATTTCAACGAAATCTCCTTGAGAGAAAGAGAAAGAGAGAAAGAGAGAAAGAGAGAGATCCCTTAACTTCTCTTTTACTAACTAAGCGAACTTGGACGGTTATCAATCCACTTACCAAGATAAGAGACCATTCGATGTTGTGGCTAATAAGAACGAATTCGACGTTTATTTAAATTGCCGTGAGCTTAATTGACCCTCGTAAAGAACGTCCGAACAAATCAGGGAAAGGTAAGCTTCGTAATTTTCTTTTACATCGAGAAGGGAGAGAGAAATAGAGATCCTTTTCGTATATCACCAACGACTTCGCGTTTTACCTTTGGAAAAGTTTTACCTCGTACGACGAACACGTTCGAGATTAATAAAAGAACATTCCATTTTGTTCAAAACCTTTATTTCCGACAACGTTTTCGATCGTATCGTTTCCTTAAAGCAATAACAATTTTTCCCTTTCCTTCGTACTGGATGAAGAAAGAAAGTAAGAAAATAAAAGAAAAGAATAAAAGTCAAAGAAAATAGAGAAACGTTATGGTAGATCTCGGAGTATAATCTTTTCGAAGAAAATTTCAAGAAAATATCGAGTATAAAGAGAGAGAGAGAGAGAAAGAAAGAGAGAATTCATCTTCTTGAATATCGAACTATTAAAAATAAAATCGAACGATCGAAACACGAATAAATACACTTTTAATATTATACTTCAAAATCTTAATAGCATTTTAAATTATAAGGATAACAAATTAAAACACATCCGATCGATATAAATCTCGCCAGATCCTATATCGTTCGATTGATCTCGAAACGAAAACTCGCTCCGTGTATCGTTTCGTCGATCTCAACGTCGATATATATATTTTTTTTTTTCGGTATTAAACGCAAGGGGCAGGATTTACGACGTTAAATAAAGGTAACAAAAGGAACAAGATGAAATGTCTTAGAAAATATCGTTGACACTTCAACGTTTTCTAATCTTTCTAAATACGTACGTTTAAATCGTTCGCCATAAAAGGGGATGATTTTTCCTTCGCGATCTTAGACGATGACAGGACGACAATGAAGACGATAACAAGAACCTTACTCGTTTTGTTGTAATGGTTCTTAAACTCTATCGGTGGTTATAAAGTCGACTTATTTATGTACACGATAGATATACATATGAGCAGATAGCTATTACTATCGTATGAGAGTGTGTGTGTGTGTGAGAGAGAGAGAGAGAGAGAGAGAGAGAGAGAGAAGGAAAAGGAAGGAAGATCTATATATATGAGTGGGATGAATTTTACGGATCTCATATAAACATGCCAAACTAATATATTCGTGTGTATACGCCCTTCAAGCAAACCCCCATAATGCCCGTAGTGGCGCGCGAAACATAAGCCAAAGGTTCTTGGGTCTACTACGCTCGTGTAAATTATACTTGGCCAACGTCATACCCTCGCATTCTAGAGAAATTCTCAAGGATATATATATATATATATATATATATATGTATACATATATATATATATATTTAGTACGATAAAGTACACGAATGTTCCTATTTTCTATTCTCTTCTTTTCTTTTTTCTTTGCCATTTTTTTTGTTTTGTTCCTCTCGCCGTTACGAATCGTACAAATTTGAAACTAAAAAAGAAACGAATTGCCAACGGAGATAGTGGGATAAATCGAGAATGTAATTGTCGTATGGCGCGAGTAAGATCCCCGTAACGCGGAGCATAATTAAAAGGATTTTTTTTTTTTTTTTTAAAGGGTTTCGCGAGAGAATAATTCGCGGAGTAAGAGCGGCGGTGGGGAGGGGGAAGAGGTAGGGGTAGCGAATGGCGGATCCTCTATTAAATGTACTATATGTATGTACATCTGCGCGCGGAAAAAAGGGGGGAGAAAAAGAGAGGAGGAAAGAAGAACCAAAAAGAGAATGAGAGAGAGAGAGAGAGAGAGAGAGAGAGAGAGAGAGAGAGAGAGAGAGAACATAACGAGAATACGAAAAGTAGTTTCCCTCTTTATGAGAAGTTAAGTCAATGGTAATTCATCGTAGGTAATTCACCCTCCCATCCCCAACCACTCACACACACCTCTATCCTCTTCCCCCTTTTTACCACCTACGCTGTCCACCGTACCCCTCGCCCCCCGTCCTCGTACTCGTCCCCTTTCACGAGAAAGAGTAGGGACGCGCTTAACCGCGTTCCGCACTTTCAACGGGGGCTACTAATTTACTTTAGAAATTAGCATGTCACCGTTCCTCTCGCAAACTCACTGGGCAAACAAAGTTCCGTTTGCGCTACGCTACGCTTCCCTAATGCTCTTCGCGGCTTATCTCTTTCCGAAAAATCCTATTTCGTCCTATATATATATATATATATACATACATATATATATATATATGTTTGTGTAAGTATATATATATATATATATATATATATATATATATATATATATATATATGTAGTATGGCAACACCCCCTTTCTAAACTTACCTCCTCCCCTTTCTCTACCCCCATCTTTATCATTACACGTTCCCTTATTTCCCTCCCTCCCACCCGCCCTCCTACCCCCTCCCCATTCCCCACATGAAATTACACTCTCTGGTCTCTTTCCAGACAGAGTGGGTGTATTTATTTGTGTGGATGTGTGTGTATATATATAATATGTGTGTGTGTGTGTATATATATGTGCGTGAGAGACAAAGAGAGAGAGAAAGAGAAAGAGAGAGAGAAAGAGAGAAAGAGAGAGAGAGAGAGAGAGAGAAGACACGTCTCTTCCTTCTCCCTTCTCCTCTCCTCTCGTCAAGAGAAGAGAAGAGAAAAGGAGAGTGGAAAAGAGAGATAGACAGACAGACAGAAAGAGAAAGAGAGAGAGAGAGAGAGAGAGAGAGTGAGAGGGGAAAAGGAATCGTAGGCGTTTTCGTGCATAATGAAACGAAACGATATGAAATCGAAACAAGATGGTCCCTCTCCCACTTTTGCAGAGGGATTAAGTCTCAAGCAAGTACATCTCCCGTTTTTTTTTTCCTCCTTCCTTTTCTTCTTCATCTTCTACTTCGACCTCCCCTTTCTTCTTCCCCGTTCCTTTTCTTTTTCTTCGTTCTTTTCTCGTTTTTTCTTTTTTCTTTTTTTCTTTTTGTTATTTTTGCTATTCCGCCCTAAAGAAATTCTTTTTCGAGAACGATCCTAATCGAACCCTTTCTTTTTTTTTTTTTTTTTTTTTTTTGGTTGCCTGTAACATTTCTCTTTTGTACGAATAACGAATGGTAGCGTTAGAGAACTTAACGACTCATCGGGAGCAGTTTCTCACTCGACGATACTCACTCTAATTGGAAATGAGATGAAGAATATATATATATATATATATATATATATATATATATATATGTATATACATATATTCTGAGAATCGTGAGATACTACGGCTCGACTTTCACGTCTCTCTGGATATCCGAATTAAGACGAATTCAGAATTCCCAAACAGAGAATTCCAATGAAATCGCGTTGGTTATCTCGTACGGGGAGTGACGTTACGTCTAGATAACCCAACAACCCCGAATCCTCGATCCCAAGTCCAACCTCAACCTCGGCCTCGACCTCAACATCCCTTAAAAAAAAACCCTAACTTATCCCGACTTACGTTCGCATATTCTATCGTGATTCTTGAAAAGATGAAAAAGAAAAAAGGAAACAAATATTCTCTACGGTTATTCGTTTCTGCATCCAATCCGATGGGGTAAGAAATAAAAAGAAATAAAAAAAACAAGCAAGCACGAACGGACCGAAGGAAATACAATTTTCTATGATAAAAGTGCGCGCGCGCGCGTGTGTGTATATATATATTACATATACGCACACCTACTTTATCTATCGTATAATTTTTGTTGCGAAGGACAAAAGGGAAGTTTGATCGAGCAGTTCGATCGAACGGATAAAAATACCCGTACGTACGAGATCCTTGCCTTGTTTCAATTGGCAAAGGAGGAAAATTCTTCGAGAAGAAGAGAAAGTAGTAGAGGAGAAGAAGGGGGACGTGTTATCTTTTTTTTTTCCTTCGTTTTTTCTTTTTCTTTTTTTTTTTTTTTTTTTCTTTTTTTCGTTTGTCTTTTGCGATCGATCGATCGATCGATCAGGAAACGAAGGATGTAACCAATATCCTTGTTAGTCCTTGCCTGGATAGTATGGAACGAAACGAACGTAAGTAAGACGTTCAGCCGTGGTACGGAGAGAAAAAGAGAGATTAGAGATAGAGAGATAGAAAGATAGATAGAAAGAGATAGATAGAGAGAGAGAGAGAGAGAGAGAGAGAGAGAGAGAGAGAGAGAGATAGAGAGAGAGATAAAAAGAAAGAGACAGAGAGATAGATAGATTGATAGACAGATAGATAAGTGGAGAGAGAGAGAGAGAGAGAGAGAGAGAGAGAGAGAGAGAGAGAAAGGCGAAAAATACGAACGTAATGAATGAAAAGAAACGATTATACTATAAAGATGGATGTGTTACCGAATGGCGAATGTAATTAATATAAGTAAATATATCGGTATAGAAAATAACGTGTACTATGTGAAAGTCCATATACGCATAGACGACGATAGGCGCGTATAAAAAATAGTAATAGTATAGTAGTAATAGTATTAGTTAGTGATAGTAGTAGCAGTAAGAATAATAGTAATAGTATAGAGATAGATAGACGACATAGAGTCTCCAAATTTAATAGCATTAGTAATAGTAGTAGTAGTAGTAGTAGTAGTAGTAGTAGTAGTAGTAGTAGTACTAGTACTAATAATAATGATAATTATAATTATAATAATAATAATCGTCATAATCATAATCATAATCATAATAAGATAATTATGGCAATAATAATAATAATAATAATAATAATAATAACAATAATAATAATAATAATAATAATAATAATAATAATGATAATAATGATAATAAAAAAGGATATACGAAAGAACTGAAAGGATAAATAAAGTATAGATATAATAAATACACGTGTGTGTATATATGTATTAGGCTCAGTGCGGCAGGCAAGGCATGCTAAGAGTTACGTTACCTAAGGTGAGCTTCTCTCCGGAATCGGGCGGCAATGTAAAACCCAATAGGGCCATACTCGATATCAGGACGCAGGGCACGATCAGGTTGAAAAAATAGTATAGCGTTCGCCTGCGTATCTGTATCGTGAAGGTCACGTCGACGTACGGCTCCGGACAGCACTTATATACTATCGTATTCTTTCGTCCAGGCATACCTGCAATTGAGACAATTTTTATATCGATATATTATATATATAATATATATATATATATATATATGTATATATAATATATACTGAATTATATTATATATAATATATATAATATATACTGAACGTATTACGAACGTAGCAACTCTCGCTGTGGGAATAATTATTATGCGATTGGAATAGCAAAGTGTCGCGAGAGAGCCGAGTTCGTAAACCGTCTAGAGCCCCCATAAAATTAAGAAGCGTAACTCGATTTATACGTCAAGAACAACAACAACAACCTACAACAACAACAATAACAACAACAAACGACAACAGATCTTCCCTGTCGTTTGTCAAACATCCCGTACCTACGTAAGACACAATTTTCAACGTTTCAAACGTTACTTATCCTACGAGAAATGTCATACGACGATCGTTCGATTCTATTTCTTCACTCTTTTCTTTCTCTATGCCTTGCCTTCTCTCACCTCGAGGAATCGCGCGACCGACGCTGAGGTTTCGTGAGAGATTAAAAAAAAAATAAATAAATAAAAGGTGAATAGAAATACCCGTCATATTTGTAAGATTTCAAATCGTTCGATTTGTTCGTTCGTGATCTTAACCCCCACCCACCCCTCACCCCTCCACTCTCACGTCACGAAACGTAAAGCCCTTGTCTCTATTTCCCCTTGGTTATATCCATTCGCTCGCGCTACAGGAATATTACACCATTCGGGGAATTTCGATCCTCGAACGAGGACGTTTTATATAAACGAATGTTCTATCCCGAAGGATATATACCCGAATATATACACTTTCTCCTATGCCGCTTTTCATCTTTTTTTTTTACCTTCTTGTATTTTTTTTCTCTCTTTTTTTTTTTTTTTTTTACTTTATACCTTTCCTTCCCCATTCACTACTCTACCCGAGGTTGTAAACGTATGGGGGAAGGATAGTCACGATTTCGTCGTTATTATCGACACGACCATAGGGAAATATATAACCACGCGAGCGAAGGTTGAAAAGTGTTGGAATAGGAAGGGCCAGAGAGAGGAAAAGAAAAGCTGGTAAACGAAATTCGTCGATGCATGAACGTTGTTACGCCGGTAGACGTTCACGATGGAGAAAGAAAATATTCTCGTAATGGTATGACCATAGGAGATACATAGATACGTACGTACATTGTGCCTCTCGGCCATAGTGAAGGTTTCATAAATTCCTTTGGTTTCTATTTAATCGAAGAGCAACGATCTTTATGTGGTTTCGTTCGATAGAGAAAGAATGGGAAAGAAAACAAAAAAAAAAAGAAAAAGAAAAAGAAGAAGAAGAAAATGAATAGAAAAATGAAAGGAAAGAGATCTCAGTTTTATGAATAGAGAGAGGTGGACATTATGATCGGTAGTTCGATTTATTGTACGCGATATTTCGAACGTTTGTTTTTCCTTAGATCCAATTGATATGGCTTCTCGATCGAGAATATTCCTTCGATCGTTACGAACGTATGGAAAGAGAGAGAGAGAGAGAGAACAAAGAGAATAGTAAAAGAGAATATAATAATAATATCATTGCGAAAGAAAGGGAAGAAAATGAAGAAGAAAGAAAAGGATCGTTCGATCGAAGAATCGAAACTCGATCGATGATCGAAATTCGAATCGCCGACGGATGAATTTGACTTCGGTTTTAATTAAAACGTCAAGGACGTCGATGTAAGCCGACTCGACTTCGGTCAAGGATGTCCAAGCCGTTGACACAGAGTTCGAATAATGGACTGCGATATATTCTGCCGTTGACAGATCGAAAAGCCGTCTCTCTCTCTCTCTCTCTCTCTCTTTCTCTCTCTCTCTCTCTCTCTCTGTATGCCAATGTGTACGCGTCAAGTTATAATCTTTAAACTTGCTCGTTCGTACGCGACGTTCAAGCGCGACGAAAACGAAAATAAATCCCATGTTTTATCCCACGTATTTGTCGTCGATCGAATAACATAAAAAAAAAAAAAATGAAAAAAAATATGTGAATCGTTATTACGTTACAAACGATTGTAGACCGTAACGATATTTGCATCTACATAAGCATAAATATATATATATATATTTTGTTGTTGTTGTTGTAATTATTACGTTCATCATAATTTGACCCATTCGAACGTGTATACCTACTATTACGCTAATCATATATATATATTATGTGCATATCGAAATTTGACCCTTCGAACGTATGTATGTACGCACGTACGTATGTATGCACTGCCTGTGCCAGCGATATGTATATGGTCATATACGTGGAGTTCTCTGGCTAAAATCATCGAGCAATCTTCTCGTTCGCGCTCGACGTAATAACGGACAAACAGATTTGCAAATTACCATTTGGATTAACCGTGCATTAAGCATCGTACGAATGCCGGATAGATAAAGGAAGAGAAGAGGAACAGTGGATACGGATAGAAAGGGGGACGAGAGACAAGGGGCTTTGATCTCGACGTACAAAGGGAAAAGAGGGCTTTCCGCGCGGTGGTGCATATACATATACATATATCCATATATATACATACATACATATATATATATATATATATATATATATATATATATATATATACACACACACACACACACACACACACATACTTCCCGTCAGAAAGCCACCATCACCGTTCCCCTCCCCTCCCTCCCATTCCTCGCCCATTCCCTTTTCCCTCTTCCCCTCTTTCCCTCTGGTCTCCTCCGACCACTCTCAATCGATTCTTGTGCCAATATCGACGCTACGTTGACCTCAGCGTTAATAAGCTCACCTCATCCTGCCATTCCTCTCTTCATGATCGATGTCACTCGAGTTAACGAATTATTGTCCGTGCGAGCGAAAGGGAAAGAAAGAGAGAGAGAGAGAGAGAGAGAGAGAGAGAGAGAGGGAGAGAGAGAGAAAGAATTTTTATCTCACAGAAACGATCTCGTATTTTAACAATGTATTTTTTTATCTTTATTTTTTCTTCTACATCTTCAACACCTGGAGAGGAAGAAAAAATTATTAGAAAGACGTTCGTCGTTTTCCAAAGAAATAATTCAACGTTAATCGTTATTAATCGAAAAGAAATAAAATATATTTCCGTTACGGTCTTCCCTTTACAATCCACTTTCCCATTCGATTGTGGACGCATAGATTAATAGAGACCGATCGGCAGGCTAATCATTACAAGTTATAGAGATTTTGGCTCCCGCCAAAGTTTACTCCACAAAGTTAACTCACCGATGAGGTACCATTCCCCGTTCATGATGAAATCGGACAAGTCACCTCCCTTCTCTGACTCGAGGACCAGATCGAGCTATCAAGGTCAAAGTTTGATTAAAACGAGCTTCTTGTATAACCTAAATATTGGCGTTACCGTATTAGCTTATAATTATGGGAATTTAATATCTAAGAACTTTACTGGAGGGGGGGGGGAGAGAAAATAAATCCGTGCGCTCATGCGTCGAAGGATGCATAATATATATATATATATATATATATATATATATATATATATATATATATATATATATATATATACACATAAGTGTATACACATATAAAGTATGTATATATAGTATATAAATACGAAGCACATTTAGATATTATATACATGCATATACTTTCGAACGAGACATGCAATTTCATGGATAAAATGGAGAAACAGAGATTATTTTTCCTGTGTATTTCTTATTTTTTTTTTCTTTTTCTTTTTCTTTTTTTTTTCCTCTCTTTCGTTCCTTTTCCTCTTTCCCATTTTTCCCATTTACGATAAGGAAACCGGTACAAATCGAAGGCGTTGTACCAGTCGATGACCAAACGGGAAAATCGTTTCGTTCGTCTTTCTCTTTTTTTACTTTTTTCCTTTTTCTCTCCTTTTCTTTTCTTTTCTTCTTTTTTCTTTTTTTTTTTTTTTGCTGTCTAGCTAGCCGGCTGGCCGGCAGAATCGAATCACGAAATAAAGAATTAATGGCGGCAAGTTGTTCCACGCCAAACATTTTTACGACGACGTTCCCCGGTCTATTGATTTTTAATTCGATCGCCACTTAAATTCCCTTCCCTTTCCACGGAAGTGGTTTTCGTTTGGTCGTAAAATGGAAATAAAAGTGGGATCTTCTGTTGATCTTTTGCCGACGGTTACTCGCCTAACGTTACTCGATTTAACATGCGGAAACTAAGAGGAGAGAAAGGTTCGTGCAGCTTCCATTTATGTATGTATCTATGTATCGACGTATGTATGTATCCATGTGTTTATGTACGTATGTACGTATGTATTTATGTACAAGGCTAAGATGTCGTGAAAGAGCAATTTAAATAAGTCGCGGAATTGTCGGGCTCGTCGGTGAAATTCAAACGTGACACAATCGGTAGGAATTGAAATTTATTTTCTTTCTGAAATTTCTATTCTACGATTTCCTTCCTCCTCTTCTTCTTTTTCCTTTTCTTTTTTTAACGTCGTCAGAGCGAATACAACGTAAGGAATAATACCGAGAAGATTTTTCTTCTCCATTATTTTTTCTTTTTCTAAACGTTTATCATAGCGCGACCGTATTCCTTTAACGTCGAACGACATACCCTATCGGTAATGAAATTTTCACGTGTGACATGCGCAACGAGAGATTGTAAAATTGAACGGCATCAAAGCTTAAAAGAAAAAAAAAAAAATGAAAAAAAAGGTCATACGAGCGACTGAATCGAATCGGAGAATAGAAAATCCCCCTTCCCCTTTCCTGCTTTCTCGCCCTCACCCTCTCTCTCTCCCTCCCTCTGTACTTTTTTATTTCTATTTTTTTTTTTTAATCCCCGAGGATCGTCGAAAAAAGATAGTTTCGTTTGGATTTTAGTAGTATCTGTTGCTCTTTGATCAGCCGCCAAATGGAATGTGCTTGTACGTACGTACGTACGTACGTTCTGACGAGTCCGACTAACTCGTTTCCCTCCTTTCCCCACCACCCCCCACCCCCCACCCCCACCTATCCACGCTACCCCTCTTTTCAACGGCGTTGAACGATGCTCGCCATTTCGTCGACCACCCTCCTCACCCCTCCTTTCCCTACCACCATCCGTAAACCTACGACCACGCGAAATTGTCCTTAAACCGTGTAACCGACGAATCACTCGAAATGTTTCGTAGTAATAAATTATTCACGCTTAGGGTACACCGTGTCCTTATATTAACTCATGAAACATTCATTTTGGAATCTCTCGTACTCTCAATTTCGATATATATTTCGATATAATGATAATTTTCATCGAAGTAAGGTCGATTGAATCGAATAAACGTGACTTTTTATTAAAACCCGACGGGATTTTTATTCTTTTTTTCTTTTTGCTCGCGTATCTAACTAACGGCACCGAGATATATACGGTAAGTCTTTTCCTTCGGGTTATTTTTGTATTTTCTATTTTTTTATTTTTTTTTTTTCTCTTAACCGATGGAAACGAACGTTTTAAGGAAAATTAATCGAATCAAACGAAACGAATTACGTCGCCGTGGATAAATTAAATACTTAATGTAAAAACGTGTTAAGTAAATGTGACGTTCGAACATATCCGACGAGCCATTTTCTTCGAATAAAATATCTTCTTTTCGAACGATGCACCCGAACGAACATTATTGATTATTGCTCCTTGCTCGACACCTAAGTAGTTCGATTAAAATCATCTCTTTTTTCTATATATATGTATGTATGTATGTATGTATGTATGTATGTATGTGATGTCTTCAGTAAAAAAAAAAAAAAGGAAGAAAGAGAAGACGAACTATAAACGCAACGAGACGAGTCTCGCCGCAAAAAAAAAAAAACGACGAATTCCCAACTCGTTCGTACGACGATGTAAATACTCGAAGTATAGGGGGTTTGGTCCCTCAACCTATACGTTTTTCCACCAGCGGAAATCTTTCAAAGGAATTCGTGAGCAGTTTGGCGAGTATCTTGGATCGTTTCTGAGAGCTGGAAACGGTAAACGATAATGTACATAGCGACAGGAGATAGAGAGAAGGTAGATAGGTTTGTATCTGATGTATAACATGTTGTGTACGTGTATATACGTCCTCTGTGCCCCCCGTGTATGCGTGTATGTACGTAGGGAACATTGAAATATACGGACTAGTGAACTTCGTGCGAATAACAAATATGCACAGCTGCTCTCACGTATACCACCGAACACCAACACCCACATACTCCCTCGCAAACGTAACACACTCTGTACGGAGTATAACAGTGCCTACGTGTACATATGTACAGAGGAACGACTAATAGGTGTGTCCGTTTAAATGGCAATGCAAGGGTGACGATAGATACCGACAAAGAGGTAGAAAATCAGAGCCTGAAAGAGGACACGAAGGAGGTGAAAACACAGAGAACAGAATATATATATATATATATATATATATATATATATACAAATATATATACAAATACAGATTTCTACGTGCTACCTAACAGTAGCTCTATATATACTATGTACGTACGTAAATATATATATATATATATATATATATATATATATATATATATATATATATATATATAATATGTATATATGTATATACACATCGTATATCGTTAACCGCATGCATCTCTACATCCTCAACGGGACACGTATTTTAGGGAAACGATCATATAACGTACACCGATGTACACCGATTAACAATAATAATAATTAATTAATCAATTATACGGGAACATGCGACACGCACGCACACACACACACTCACACGCACATACACACAAAAACCCATGGGCGCGCGCTCCACGGGCTGTACATTTAATTACACTGACGAAAATGCATTAACTTAACAATTATCGTTAAAACAAATTCGATGCGAATAATTAAATTCGTTTTCTCTCTGCACCCTTCTTTTTTTTTCCTCTATTCCTTTTTTTTTCTGTTCTCCATGACTTTTGTTTCCTGCTTCCTTTTTTTTTTTTTTTTTTTTTTTTTTTTTTTTATTTGATTTATTTCGTTTTACTCTATTTTATTTTGTTCAATTTTAATTCAATTTTTTATTATTTCTTTTTTTCAGTTTTTAATCTTTTTTTTTATTTTTCATTTTTTTTTCCATTTCTCTTTTTCCCTCCTACAATTTTAGTCCTCCGTCATAATTCTTTCTACATTGTTTAGCTTTTATATTATTTTATTTTTCCTTTTCTTTTGATTTTTTCTTTTTTTTTTTTTTTTCTACAAAAACCTTCCAATTGTACAACATGGAAACATATTGACATTCAGAATACATAGACACATATACATATATAATATAATAACGTATGGTGTTAGAGAAACAGAGTATAGAAAATTCGCTATAATATAAATATATATATATATATATATATATATATATATATATATTTATATATATATTTATATATATACATGGAATCTTGAAGGGTCGAATGAGACGGGAGAAGAGAGACAGTAGATAGAAAGAGAAGTAGTTAGATAGATAGATACATAGATAGATAGATAAATAGACAAAGAGAGAGAGAGAGAGAGAGAGAAAGAGAGAGAGAGAGAGAGAGAAAGAGAGAGATAGAGAGAGATAGAGAGAGAGAGAGAGAGACAGTGAGTGGTGGAAAACGTTATATGCAGTATACGTTCGTTGATAAAATGCGCTCGGACTGCGTTCTTTTGAGTGTGAACGAAAAATAGTGACACGGGGGGTGGGGCGTGGGCTGGCGGACGGAGAAAAAAAAATGGTGAGAGAGCACGGGGAGTGGTGACCAGCGTTTAGAAAATAAAAAAGAAAAAAAAAGACAGCGCGAGAGAGACTGAGAGGGACTCTGGTGAGACTAAGAGAGAGAGAGAGAGAGGGAAAAAAAAAACGTTCGAGAGCGTCTCTCGATACGAATTTACGAGGTAAACGAGATTCGAAAGTGCGCTCGAGATCGTCCATCGTTGACACGAAACGAACACGTTTCTCTGGGATCATCGAATCACGGAAGATCGTATCGCTCGTAAATCTCTACTCTTGGTCCTGGATTCTGTGAGAGGAACCGTGGAAGGGCAGGGGTGAAGGGACGAGAGGGAGGGAGAGTGGGTTCACGCGGTGCAGCGTGGCCGCCAAAAAGTTGCGAGGATTTTTTAAAATTCCTTCGCGTCGGTTCATTTTTTTTTTTTTTTTTTTTTAATTCTTTTGAAATATTATTTTACTTCTGTTCGCAACGTCGACGATTAAAAAATTAAATTCTACGTTTTGTTTTTCTGTTTCTCAAAAATTTGTTCTCTCTATCTTTCCCGGTCTACATTAAAATCCCGTCTCGGATAGACGGTGTACGTTCTTTCGGTTCCTTTTTTTTTTTTTTTTCTTTTCATTTCTTTCGTCCCTCTTCGACTCGTTCGAATTGTCTCGGAAGATCGACTGGGCGAGAGGAAAGAAAGAAAGAAAGAAAAAAGAAACGAACCAAAAGAAAAAAGAAAAAAGTATTGAAACGGGCAAAGTATTTTCTTATTCCTTTCTTTGAAAGAGCCGATATTTCTTTCCAACTGGTTTGCATGATACATATATATATATATATATATATATATATATATATATATATATATATATATATATATGTATATGTATATATATATACATATATACATACACATATAGAAAGTAGGCGAAGTAATTTTTGACAAATGATATCGATCGATCAGTGTAGCCAAGAAAATTACAGTGGTAAAAGAGGGAATGAAAAATATGTTACAACGGGTAGAAGAAGGAACAGTGATCAAGGAAGATAAACGAGCGGATCCATCGTCCGTGCGTAAACCGATGACGGGTATAACGATGAAGAGCGATCAAAGTAAAGTACGTTTCTTGTCTGAAATACATACATACATATATATACATACATACATACATACATATATATATATATATATATATATATATATATATATACACACTACGAATATATGTAATAAATATATACACTTGATCGAGAATATAGTATAACAAATATAAAGATAGGGGGATTAGGGGGATGGTCGACCGTGCTCTCTCAACGAACGCGTCAATCGCGATTATTTGTTCTCTTTATTTTCTTTTTCCTTTTGTTTTATATATATATTTTTTTTTTTCGTTAAATTTCGATTTGAAACGTTCTCGTCCGACTCGCATCGTGCTTGTTTAGGTGATACCAGGAGGATTTCTCTCTTTCGTTACGTATCCTTGTCTCGAGATACGCTTATTCAAAATTCATTTCTTATATAATCGATGTTGTATGTATACGCATACGCAAACGTACGCAGATGCCTTTAGAATATCCATCGTTCGCGCGGAAAACTCGTCGTTGTGTAATAGTTTTTTTTTCCTAATCGTTTTTTCCTTTTTTTTTTTTTTTTCTTTATTATCGTTAAAGCTATCTCGAGACCGATCGATCGTACCGTAAGGGAGACGACAATCTCGAACGATCGAAATCGTTTCGAGAATTCTCGAAAAAGATCGAGAAAAATCTCGAAACGAAATCGCGTCGTTCGAACAATCGTGACAAGCCAATAAAATCTTTTCGATAGCTGATGGTCTTACCTGCGTGCCCACGAACTCTCACCTGTCAAATCTCACCACCCCCACCCATCTCCCTCCGTTCTAGCGCGCACAAAAAATAAAAAGGAAAAAAAAGAAAAAGAAACATTTCCATCGTACGCTCTCGTATTTCCCGTCACGCCAAAATGCGCCTTGGGGCACGCAAGTAAGAACGCATCCGAACAAATAATGCATCCACGTCGCTCACAATGGCGGCTTCGTCGAATTTTGCTTCATCATTTTTTTTTTTTCTTTTTCTTTTCTTTTTATTTCTACTTCTCCCACCACCTCGTCGACACAATTTCTTCTTTATACCCGTTTCTCTTATTCCCAAACTCGTCGCGAAACCTTAGTTTTTTACTTTTTTTTTTATCTCCATATATCATATTCCATAATAATTGTATATCGAGTAAGTGGAAAAGCATGAAGGACGGGCGAGAGAAAACTTGGAGAATACTTTATCGATCGAATGTCTTGGAATTTTATTTTCCGTGATGTACGAAAAAAAAGAAAAATAAAGGGGAAAAAGGAGGAAAAAGAAATGGAAGAAAATAGAAAAAAGAAAAACGAGCAAAAAACCCTTTTCGTTTCTTACAATAATCGATGATCTCGTGTACCGATCGCTTGTATTTATCTTGTTAATGGATGAGATATCGAATGGGAGGGATACATAGGGGCCAAGAGAGAGAGAGAGAGAGAGAGAGAGAGAGAGAGAGAGGAAAAAGAAAGAAAGAATTATGTAGCTTTTTCAAATGGACCCTTTTTCCGATCGAATACGTTAATACACGTCTTATCTCGATTCTTCTTTTCGGCTTGAAAAATGTTAAGGTAACGACGTCAAACGGTTACGTGGTAGAATTTAACGATAAAAGAGAGAGCGAGAGAGAGAGAGAGAGAGAGAGAGAGAAGGCTACCACGAGTTAGATGTTGAGAAATTTAGGGATTGTATGCGAGCCGATTTAGAAATCCGGATAAGCTACGTTGGAGGGAAAGAGAGAGAAAGGAAACAAAAAGAGAAAAAAACAGAATGGAAAAAATATTGAAAAGGATCGTAACGCATTTGTTCGCGAAGGGGATGGGTGGGTGTTGGATGTTGATCGAGGGTGAGGGTAGGGAATGAGAAAGTTTAAAAAAAGAAAAGAAGAAGAAAACGAAGAGAAAAAAAATATAGAATTAAAGAAGATCGAGAATAAAAGGGATCGGTTGGAACGGTGTGTTAGTAAGTAAGGAAAAGAGAGGATAGTAAAAGTACGAAGGAAGAAAGGAGGCGAAAAAAAAAAAGAGAGAGAAAAAGGAAGGAAAACAACAACAAAAAAAAAAAAGAAAAGAGAAAAAGAAAGAAAGAAAGAGGAAGAAGAAAGAACGCGTCTTGAGACGCATCGCCGCTCGCGTTTCAACGAGCGAGTAACCACGGGTGCAACAGGTGAGAGAGAAGACAGGTATTGGGTAGCACGCTTATTTCTCAACGTCTAGTCGTCCTGCCTCGATCGCCTTCCAAGCGATTTGAATCGGACCCTTTTGCACCCTTCGCTCAATATCTTCTTACCCCTCTTTCGCTCCTCCTCCTCCTCCATTTCCGCCGAAAAGATTCGACTTTTGACGCCTTTCGTCTACGTAAATTCTGTTGCTTTTCTTCGATAGGATTTACTCCTCTACATATTTGCATATACATACATACATACATATATATATATATATATATATATATATATATATATATATATATATATATTTCTATTTTGATCGTTTCATTTTACTTTTATTACACAACGTATACTCTCTACTATCGTCCTGTCTATATTTAATCATTTATTTATTTATTTATTTATTTATGTATATATTTATTTATTTGTTATATCAGAAGATTTTGAGGCAACATCAATTTCCTTCAATTTCAATTCTATGTCAAAATCTATAGAAATCTTTTAGACAGACGGAATACGACGATACACGTAGATTGACGTTGCTTAATAACGAAAAGATTATTATCTCGTGATGTTTATGAGAATTAGTTAATAAAATAATAATCAATCGCTTTCGCGCATTTCAATTTTATATATATATATATATGTATGTGTATATGTATTTATGTACGTAGGTGTAGATATCTCAACGGATTTCCCACATAAACAGATATTGAGATTGTTAAAACGTATTGGGTCTCTGCACATGTCAATTTTATTAACACGATTAAATAATACTTATCAGTATAGTGATAGAGATACGTATTTCTCGATCTATATGCGACCGCACGTTTACGTTCGACATAATCATCTAGTCAGATCATTAATTTGTGTAAATTAATTCGATCAACGTAGATTTCGTTGAGCCTCGCGGAATTAGGACTAGTATAGTTCGTTCGTCGAACGTGATTTCTGAAATGAATTCGTATTATCGATAGAAAGTCGCGAGAGAAGGACAATAATAAAATAAATAGAGGGTAAATAAAGGGGAACGAAAATCGACAAATGAAACCTATAGGACGTTTATTAGAAACTAATCGTTTAGCGAGGAATTTTTTATTTTTTTTTTTTTTTTTTTTTTAACGAAACGTATAACAACATTATCCTCTCATTA
>OU427002.1:1154402-1186902 GCA_911387935.1 Dolichovespula saxonica
TATCTTTCTCTTTCAATTTTTCATTTCGCTTCGTTGGTCGTTCAAAAAAAAGAAAAAAAAAATAAATGAAAGATGAAATAAAAAAAAAAAAAATAAAAACTCGACGAGAACGATCCGGCTTCCTCCTTCGTTTCATTCGCGCATACGACAAGGATGATCTCGCTCGAACGAAATATTTCGTTCTTTTCTTTTTTTTTCATTTTTTTTTTTTTTTTTTGTTGGAAGGAATCAGGATCGAATGAAGGAAATTGTGATGGATCGAAATCGTAGAATAAAATGGAATACGAGAATCGTATCGATCCTAAAGTTTCTCCTCCCCCTACCCTTTTTCAACACCCCTCCCCCCCTGTGCCGATTTAAATAATATCTTACGCCATTGAAACTTGTTAACGTCGACAGACTCTCGAGCAAAGTATAGTAAGACTGCGAACGTTGATAGCCGATTATTAAGGCGTCGTCGTTATACTCGAAGTTATCTTAAGTGAAAATAGATTCGAATGGTTAACCCGAGTTATACATGTCGCTCAAAATATATCTCCGATCAAAATTTATCGGTTACCACGTCGTGGTAGAGTGTACGTTCGGGTCGAAGTAACTCGTAGTAGTAGGATAGGATAGGATAGGATAGGATAGGATAGGATAGAATAGGATAGAAAACGTATCTGGTAAGTTCAACGTGCCCTTAGTCTATGTCCAACTATTCGGAATCGAAAGTATAATTTATTACGAGCAGACAATTCTCCTTTACGATAGAGAGAAAATTCTAAGGGGGTTCGGAGACGCGCGCTATATAGGAAGTTGGGTAAAGCCAAAGGGTGGAGGGAGAGGGTGGAGGGAGAGGGAGAGGGAAGGAGAGAGAAGATCCGAGATCCGGAGATCATCGTAGTTTAACGTTGAAAACGGGAAGAACGAGTTTGAGATATGAGAAAGGAGACGATGCTGTTTTCGTCGAAAGTTAGTGTGGAAAAGTTTTCAGTCGTTTCGACGTGTCTATGCGCATACTTATGCAGTCGGATGGTATGATAAATCGTGGATGGCTGAAAACGCGAGAGCAAGGGAAGGAGACAGACATAGAGAGAGAGAGAGAGAGAGAGAGAGAGAGAGAGATAGTTCTTAGCGTCTCGAGACGAGGGATGTCATGAGTATGTCAAAGTGTCGAGGCCAGGTCGTAAGTAATATGAATTTATCATAAGGCCGTACATGTTACGCGCCGAGAGCTAAGTCGAGAGTGCCGAGGGAACGAGCCTGACAAACTGACTGTTGCAACTTGGATAAAAGTACCCCTGTTTAGACCCCGTAAACACCCTGACTTAAATAAAAGGAAACCGAGATATATATATATATATATATATATATATATATATATATATAGAGAGAGAGAGAGAGAGAGAGAGAGAGGAATCTCGTGAATTTATTATCGAAATGTATCGAATTCCGAGAAAAATCGATTATTTCATATACGCTGGCGTTATCGTATTCGAGTTTACTAAGTTTTTTCCTCTTCGCGTACAAAGAGATATTAAATTTTTAATGATGAAATTGTGAAGCTAGGAAAAGAGTGAGAGAGAAATAAAGAGAGAGAAAGAGGGGCTAATAGATACGTATATGTATACGAAGTATATATGTGAGACAAGAGACTAAAAGAGTGTGTGTGAGAGAGAGAGAGAGAGAGAGAGAGAGAACCAGCGTTTCTCTTTTATTTGAATCGGTCGTGACGTGACAAAGTTATGTAGTTGAAAGTTGCATGAAACTGTCGCAGAAACGATGATGGAAACCGAACGGGGAAAGCCTCAGTCGTTTACCACGAATGGAGATTGTTGGCCGTTCGTCGAACTACGATTTCACACGTTCGGTAGACGTTAATGGCGATGAACTGGAGTCTCTCCAAACCAGATTGACGTTTTTCACGATCGACGCTCTCGTCGAAGGAATTTAGCCTGAAATTGTTATTTTCGAACGTCGAGTAAAAAAAGAAAGAGCAGAAAAAGAAGATGAAGAAGAAGAGGAAGAGGAAGATAATAAGAGAAGCGTATATTCGTTTTGTAGAAAAACAGAAAAAAAAAACAACGGAGAGAAAAAAAAAGAAAAAGGGATAAAAAAAAGAAAAATAAATAAAAAGAGAAATTGTTATCCGGTTTCGAACGATTTTTACGAGGTTGCACCGAGATACCGTCGTTGCATACTAGTCGTCGTAAAAACGAGGCCAGTGAAATTTTTTTCGACAAATCAATAACGTCCAATTGTTCGATACTCGTCGACTCGCGTTTTTTTCTCTTTTTGCTCAACGCGCAATAAAGTGACTTTATAAAAAAAAACCCACCGAAACTCCGATCTGATCCAATCGAAATTTTCCGTATTACCGAACGAACGAAAATCTCGATATATCCGATCCGTTCTCCGTTCTCAGATACGTCGGGACGATAAAATATCTCAAATTATATACACGTCGTACGAGTTACACGTTTATTTATCTTCGTACGATCGAGATCCATCTCCATCTACGTCGCGTGATCATTCCCGTCGTACGTAAAAAGAGAGATCGACATTTATTTCTCGCGCGAATACCGAACGAACGAATCGGACAATTTACGAAACGAACTTGTCACATCTAGCCGCTAATAACAGCTAGACACTGTTCGGAAATAATTCAAACGGCGCCAACTTGGGAAACTCGATGATTCGTAGTTAACGATGAATTTCCGAATACGGGTGGTGGTTACGACTAATGGCGAAGACCGCAGGTGAACGCGCTGGTGGTAGTAGTAGTAGTAGTAGTAGTTTAAGCATTTTAAGCAGCGACAGCATCTATCCGAAACCCCGTACGGGCCTTTCGTTCGTGTCGCATTCATCATTCGGAACAACGATATTTTACGTACTCGTCGGGGTGAATTTATAAAGGGATTCGCGTAAAGAACAGAGGAGACGAAAAAAATTAAATGAAGAAAAGAAGAAAAAAAAATAAGAAATACTTTTAATCTCCGCACTTGGTTCGAACAACTACGACAACAACAACGTAAGAAAAAAAGAAAAGAAAAGAAAAGAGAATACATCGAAGCAAGAAAGAGAGAGAGAGAGAGAGAGAGAGAGAGATGGAAGACGAGTTCACTCTGACATTGACACGTAACCCTCGAGAATACAATAGACTCTGAACCTCCTTTGACACCCTCGAGAAGATCTTGACCTTTATTTGCTTTCTCACGATCACTAGCTAAAGCTAAAGCCAAAGCTAAAGCAGCAGCGAGTTCGTTGGAACGCGGGGTGCTTTTCAGTTTTTTTTTTCTTTTTTTTTTTTTTTTTTCACTCGAACTCGTGCCCGTTTTTCTAACCCTCGAACGTACATAGGGCATACTACATAGAGAGAAACGCGATCAACGATGGAAGAAAGATCGTGGATGAGGGGGATGAAGGGGAAGGAGGAGGAGGAGAAGGAGGAGGAGGAGGAGGAGGAGGAGGATGCCAGTCGATTCTCGTCGACCACCGTTACTATCCTCCTTTCGACGAAGCTTTTTACCCATCCGAACTTTTTTCTTCGCTTCTCCGATCTTCCTCCATTCATTTACTCCCTCTACCATTCGCTCGAACTTTTCGTCCTTTCTCTTCCCTTCTTTTATTTTTTCCCCTCGTCCTTCTTTTTTCTCTTATCATCTTATCTTTTTTTTTTGTAATTTTTTTTTTTGTTTTTTTTTTTGCCTTTTTCTTCTTCATCCCTTCGCTTTTTCCTTCGTCCCTTCGTTATTTTTCTTTTTTCTTTTTCACTTTTGTTTTCATTCTCCAAGCCGTTAATCACGACCGAGAGTATTCTCGCGTTCGTTTAATGTTGTTGATACACGTATACTCAACACGTGTGTATATATATATATATATATAAATATATATTTAATATATAGAAAAAAGGAAATATATATAGACGTATATATATATATAAACACACACATAGAGAGAATATATGTATATATATATATTATATATCTCTATATATAAATATAAATATATATATATATATATATATATATGTATATATATATATATAGGTATATTATATAATATAACGTATATCATATATAAATATATTACGAATATAATATATAAGATCCGAGCTGAAGCTACGAAAGCGTGAGAATGGCTATCTATTGAGCATTGCTATTGTTGCACTGAGTTTCGTGTTGGACAAAGAAGCCGCGGTTTTGTGCCCATAGGCGCAGGAACGTGGCTCTTTTTTTTCCGTTGGAACGGGCTGGAACGACGGGTTGTTGGACAGAGAAAGAGATAGAGATAGAAAGAGATAGAAAGAGAGAGAGAGAGAGAGAGAGAGAGAGAGATACAGAAAGAATAAGAAGATATACAGAGCAAAAGAATGTGTATTCGAGTGTTCTTCTTGTATGTACGTACATGTACGTGTCCGTGTATATTTGATTGTAAAAGAGAAAGAGCGAGACGGAGACGGAAAAGATACGTACAGAAGACGGAAGAACTCGATACGTTGGGACTCACGTAAAAAAGTGGCTAACCCCTTTCGTAAAAACCGTACTAAACGTTATACCCTTCGAGAATGAGTGGGAGAGAAAAAGGGCCGGACACGCTAAAAGAAAAAAAAGAAAAAGAAAAAATAAAAACGCGAAACGTTACGCCCAAAAAAAAAAAAAAAATAAAAGAAAAAAAATTCCAACTTAGCGATTCAAAAACGATCCACCGAGGTATCTCTCTCTCGGTAAAAAGCTTTATCCGACTAACAATTGACTTAATTTGGAACAGGAGAATACTATTGAATAACCGAAACGTTCGAGTTTCGATGGGAAACGACGGAAGAGTACGATTCGATGAATCATATTGAAAGATTTTGTTAGTACAGTTCGGATAGGGAGCGAGAACGGGGGTATAAGTATAAGAATAAAGTACAAAGTCATTTGCTTGAATGTACGAACAAATATTTATATGTATATATAAATGAATTAATGAACGAATGAATAAATACTTATGTAGGATTTGTTTAGGGTTAGCTTTTCATTTACCGTTTCTAAATGAATTCGAGACCAACGTAAGAAAATAATTACCGCGAAAGGGGTGGACTATTATTATTATTATTATTATTATTATTTTGCCGACAATAGTTACTCTCTCGAGATTCAGTAGGTATATACCTCTCTTCAGTAATTACGTGGAAAAACGGATATACACTCGATGCGAGAAGAGGAGGTAGATTCTCCTCTCGAAATTGTTGGATAAACTTCTCTGTTAAAGTCGGTGAGCTGACGGGTAAACGGGGGGGGGGGTGGAAGGGTGGGTGGGTGGATGGGGGAGCGGGGTTTCGAGGTTGGGAGGTTCGATAGGGAAGTTTAATCGAAGCAACGACGAGAGGAAGCCACTTTCGATAGTCCTCCGTTCGGCCGACTTTCCGTCTTCCTGTATCGACCTTTGAAAGGAGGTACAGAGAGAAAGAGAGAGAGAGAGAGAGAGAGAGAGAGAGAGAGAGAGAGAGAGAGAGAGAGAGAGAGAGAGAGAGAGAGAGAAATATAGATAGAGATAGAGAGAGTAGTAGTAGCAATAGTTATAAAGAGAGGAGTGGTGGTATCGAGAGAGTGAGTGAGTGAGTGAGGGAGGGAGGGAATAAGAAGGTAAATCTAAAAAGAGGAAATAAATATAAACGGATTGTATACGTCGTGGATAATTCGTAGGATTATTAATGAAAGATTTTTCGGTGCTCACCGTAATATCTTTTTCTGTTTCTTTTTTTTTTGTTCGTTTGTTTCGTTTGTTTTTTTTTTCTTTTTCTTTTTTTTTTTTTTTTTAGGAGTGTTTAGTGTTTAGTGGAGACAGTTAGTGTGTACCTGGTTGCCGTCGTAGGTCCAGGATCCGAACTTCATGTCACAGTGTTGGTCGTCAAAGGGGAACCAAGTGATGTCTATCTTGCATGTGCTCTTGAAGATGCCCGGTGGGACGTACAGGCAACTGCCGTTATGCGCGACCACCACGTTTGTTTGGTACGTCCCGTCGAAACCCTCATCCGCGCTAACATATGCGTATATTCATATATATATGTGTATATAGCATATATATATATATATAAATATATATATATATATATATATATATATATATATATATATTTCTTTGATTAATAATGATACGGTGTTTAACAAGGTTTCGATCGTTGGATTCTCTTTTTTGTTTTTTATTTTTCATTATCCGATTTTCGATGACAGTTTTGTTTTTCGTCTTTGTTTTTTTTTTTTTATATATATATATATATATATACGTACGTATATCATCGAGAGATAAGATCGAGCGTGCTATCGAATGAAACGCGATAACGATGTAATATATAAACGATGTTTCATCGTTTAGATTTAAATGCGAGTAAGAAATGAACGAATCCCTCGTACAATCGAAGTATATTGTAAAGCTTCGTCGATTGGCACGTACGTACGTGATAGATTCTACAGAGAAATTCAAGATCAATGGTCCTTCGTAAATCTAACCTTCCTATTCTCGATTCCTTTCTCTTTCATTATTTCGTTCACTTTGTTGCGTACCCTTTCGTTCGTTCCTTAAGACGTTCGAACGTGGCAAAGATAATCGAATAGTTACCGATCGATGATTTTATATCTTTCAATTAGAAACTTTTATTTTCTTCTTTATTTATTTTTTTTTTCTTAACAATTTCACGTAATTTTACGTCCGATTGATTGTAAATAAAATCGAAAGAACGTTAAGTAACGTTAATTGCAATATATAAAAATCTTCATTCAACGTTTCTAACGTATACACACACAAAAAAAAATTATATATATATATATTTTTTTTTTGTTTAACAACGTGTACTTTGTCCCGGAATGATAACTCTGATAAAGAAGAATTTTAAAGGTAACCCGATTATTAACTCGTAGGGAAGTATCTCGCGTTGCTTCTTCCTGCTATTCTTTTGAAATGAAAGCAAGCAAAATACGACGACGCCAACGATGACGAGGACGACGCAGACGACGACGCCAACGACGCCGACGACGACGCCAACGACGACGCCAAAGACGACGACGACGAGGATGAGGATGAGGATCATTCGAATCTTTGTACGTGATACTACGGAAATGATGCTCGAGATAAGAAACACACTTTGCGGGATACTTTCCATTCGAAGCACGAGTACTTGATTTTTATTCTACTCTTTTCTCTTTTCTTCTTTTCTTTTTTCTTCTTTTCTTTTTTTCTTTTTTTCCTTTTTTTTCCCCTCCAAGCAAGCATCAAAGCACACGTAACCATCTATAGACGTTTCAAGTGCCGGTGAAATAACACACACTCGCACAAGCACGCACTTACAAAGAGAGAGAGAGAGAGAGAGAGAGAGAGAGAGAGAGAGGGTCTATTTATACTTAATTTTTCAAAGAGCCAGCTCATCATATCAAGAAAACGGAATTTCTCGAGAACAGTATAAATGTAATCGATCCTATCGAATCTCAAATTTCTAATAATTTATCTAAACCAATTCGATTTACTATTATCGTTAAATCAATCAATTCTATGTTTATCAATTACTTTTCCTCTTTTGTTTTTCTTCTTAATAAATATAAATTAAATAAATATTTATTATTGAATAAGATAAGCAATTCCACATTTCGATTAAATTTTCTTATTACAATCGATCTTTTCGTTAAGTGAGATTTCAAAGGACCATTGAAATGCAATCGTTTATGCAATTATGCAAGCAGGCATTATATTATATAAAATGACAAAAGTTACGACGATTATCGGCGTGGACGAATTTTCGAAGCTTTTCGAGGATCATTCTTCAATCGACGAAAGTTATAATGGAAATAAAAATTCTTGGGAAAATTTAAGCTCGACCTTATTTTTTTTTTGTTTTCTATATTTTTTTCTTCTTTTTTTTTTTTGGTTTTTTGTTTTTACGTTCTTTCCCGCAAACCGATATATATATATATATATATATAAAAAAAGGTTTAATATAATTCACACGTAACGAGACGCGATCTCACGAGGATTCGTTTAAACGTTTTGCATTGTCGATTCGTTATCGAATGAAATTTAACGTTTCAACGCGAATGATTTTAAATGTTAAATTCTTTTATCCCGGAATTTTCATCCCGTTTTAAAATGTTACTTTATCGATGCTTGAGATTATACCGATTATCGTACGTTAAATTTTATTGATATTTGCGCGATCGTTTGTTAGTTAAGTTCGTTGATTCGCGTTCACATAGTATTATTTTCGAGCACTGTCTATATTGAGTATGCATCCTGGCGTATAGCAGCGTATTCCATGGATATAGTAACGAATAATTAAGTACGCTAATCTGTCGGTGATAAGAGGTCAGATAGATAGATAGATATGATATAGATATAGATAGATAGATAGATAGATAGAGAGAGAGAGAGAGAGAGAGAGAAAAAGATAATAGCGATTGACAAGCAATTAATCCCCAACCTTTTAACGAAATACCTAGTACTCTATAATTGCTTTATAATTTAAAATGTTCATTAAGAGGAGAGAGAACGTCGGTCTCGTCACGAAAAATAAAAAAAAAAAAAATACCATCTACACACACCGTGGCGAATTTTAAAAGCACTTTATCTCGTCGTAACGCGTATTTTCGACGAGAATAAATAATCCTTCAGAAAAGAAAAAAAAAAAAAAAATACAAATAAAAGTAAATCTTGTTTCTTTACGGGCGGGGAGAATATTTCCTTTCTTCGAGTAATAAAACGATACGGGAGAAGAGAAAAGGTTAGCGGTGGTAATCGCGTTGCAGTTGTTTCCGCAAACGATCAGATTTATTGATCTCTACGCGGTAATAAACAGATATGTAGGTACTTGTATATATGTGTAAGTACTAAAATGTACAACGATGGAGTAGAGATAAAGAGAGATAGATGGAGAGATGAGAGAGAGAGAGAGAGAGAGAGAGAGAGAGATGAGAAACCACGATGGTTCGCATATTATCGACAGCAACGGCAAATCAATTCGCGTTAACGAGCACCTCGCTGAGATTTAATGACTGAAAGGGGTAATACATACGTTGATTAATGTATTACAGATGAGATATTAAAATTTGAGTTAATTATGACTTATCGCGTGAAAGACACCGTTACATCTTATGTCCACTCATATATATATATTTTATCTAATCGATCATTAATCTAATAATTCGTTTTCATATATATACATATAAATTTTCGAGGATAGGTTTGAGATTATATTACTAGATGTTTCGGTATAATAAAATTTTCGAAGGGAAAAAAATCGTCGGTCGCGCATGTTTCACGTTGTTAAATTTATATCGTATATAATCGTGACGTTTTAATTAACGTGCCACGCGTGACGATCAAAGGGGCTTTTCTGCTTATCAGAATCATCCCGGTTAAACCAAGAGAAAACGTTTATGGGGAAGATCAAAGAGCAAACAAGACAAACAACGTAATACTCAGTTCTTTTCTATTCCTCTTCATTTTTCCTTTTGTCTCTTAAACGAAAGTAAAAAAAAAAAAAAGATAAAAAACATTTTAATTCGACCCCGCCACGATTTGTGCGTATTATTTACGAAACAAAAGAAAAAAGGAAAAAACATTTATCCACTTCTCCAAAAGGATTCGTCGTATTTTTTATTAATTATTAAAGAAACGTCAAGTTAAAAGTTTGTATTTTTGATTTTCTCCAAATCGAACGATAACCTGGGAACACACTGGGAAAGCAGTCGATATACAATGGTTGATAAGCAATAGTATAGCAACATTCTCGATCCTCGGTGAAGGACTATTCAATGTAGATGGACAAGCAACGATAATAGTAACCATCATTACAGATAGCCAATAGTAATCACGCGCCAGGAGTCCAATTGATAGTCGTGCGATATCGCGATAATTGTCGATGGTTTCGTACGTGCCGGTGACACACAATTATTGCTTATACGTGATATTTCAAAATCGATACGCTTTAACGTCCATTAACAAAATATAATATATTTATATCGTTTCGCATTATACAACGAATATTTCATCCTTTTCGCTCTACGAAATGAGATATTTTATTAAACGTTCCTTTTCCAGATATTTCATTTTAAAATATTTATTAACGAGACGAAAAAGTGGAAAATATGAGAGATAAAGAGAGAAAGAGAGAGAGAGAAGGAAAATTGAGATCTTAGTTAAAATTACGAGATATGAATTTTGGAACATATCACGTCGGTTAAATACCAGACGATGGTGAAATTTTCTCGAGAGAGGATTGAAAAGTAACGAGATGTGGTACACTCTCAATGATAATGTTCTTCAGAAACATATATGTATATACCTCCCGGTTTTAGAACGTGATTCAAATAGGACACTTCAATCGAAAATATCGATCGACCGTTAAAGTAGGGGGGGGGGGGGAGAAAAAAAATATAAATATATAACGAGGAAGGAATTCGATTGGACGATAATATTCAAGAAAGTTTAATCATCCGTACGATAATACATATTTCGTAATCGAACGGACAATAAACGAATCATCTTTCCTCCATTACGATTCCCTTTTTCGATTTCTTCTTCTTTTTTTTTTTTTTTTAGCCAACGAAAAATCAAGTTCGACGACTGCGACGCTTCGTCGAGTGCGAAACACTATTTTTCAGTCGACGCGAAAGCGATATAAAATCGTAAAAACGTATTTTTAAACCGCGTCAACATAATCGCGCAACAATTTGTCCATTACTTTACCTATTTTATCTCTACGTGAACGCGTAACAAATCGTTATCGACTAAATACACCGGAGGGAATAATTATCGTTCGAAAATACGATCTTGAACGCGGGGTGGGGGGGGGGGGGAGTAGGGGGTGGGTACATCTCTCGTTCATCCTAGGCTTACTATTTTCTCTTTTTTTTCTCTCTCTCTCTAATTTTCTTTCTTTTTGTTTTTGATTGATAATCACTTCGACAGAAATATATCTTCGTAAACGTAACGCGTAAACAAAAAAAGAAAAAAATTCTCCCTCAAAGATATTTCCATATTTGTCTAACGCTTGCTCCAACGTATACAAAGATAAACGAGAGAGAGAGAAAGAGAGAGAGAGAGAGAGAGAGAGAGAGAGAGAGAGAGAGAGAGAGAGACCTTAACCCAAGAAGAATATTCCTCAAGATAATACCTGATGATACATACGAGACCCTTGTCATTGTTTATTAATCAACCATGTAGCAACAAAGACGTAAAGCCGTGTACACAATCGTGCAATAGCAAAGACCGACGTATATATGCGCCAGACCATCAATACCACTCGAGATAAAATCTTGAAAGAAGGGTTGCTCGTTGCTCCTATCCGCGCGAGCCATTTATCTCGAGGCACTACGGCTCTCGGGCCGTTGCTACTAAAAAGACGGACGGCTAATGAATGAAAAGGGGGTGTTGGAAAAGGGTAAACTGCAGATGGTGTGGCGTTCCACGATTACCACCACCACCACCACCACCACCACCACCATCACTACCAACACTGCGGATCCATGCGACGTCATTCCCTCCCCTCGCCTCGTCTCGTCTCGCCTTCAATAATGGCGTAAAACCACCCTTGCAACTACCCTATTGCGGTTTCGAAGGAAGAAAATAATTTTTACGATCCTACGGGAAAGATCGATGCGTATATTTGTTTTTCTCTCCTTTATTTTTTTGTTTTCAATTGTGCCCTCCGAACGGGGAATATAATTTTTTTTTTTTTTTATTTTGATGATAAAGATAAAAAGAACGGAGTTCATTCACGAGTAATCCGTATTGTCTCGCATCGAACTAAGTGAATTTTTATATTTGACGAGTAAAGAAAAGAAACGAGGAGGGTAACGGAGAGAAAGAGAGAGAAGGATAGATAGATAAATAGAGAGAGAGAGAGAGAGAGAGAGAGAGAGAGAGAGAGAGAGAGAGAGAGAGACAAAAAATTCTCTAAACCACTTTAAATACGTGGAAAAAGAAATTTCCAAGTATTTAGGTATCTACGCTTTTTACGAGAACAATTTTCTTCCACTTCGTATAACCTTTCGTATGGTACAGAAGTAAACTCGATGAGAGAGAGAGAGAGAGAGAGAGAGAGAGAGAGAGACGTTAGGAGGGAGGAGAAAGAAACTGAAGAATTTTTGTCGGGAGCAAAAAAAAAAAAAAAAGAAGAAAAAGAAAGGATTAAAAAGGAAGTCTCTCATGCTCGAGAAGACTCGTACTGTCTTTTCTCGCGATCTCTATCGTGTAAAAGAGAGAAAGAGATAGAAAAAGAGAGACGGTAAGGGAAAGAGAGATAGAAAGAGAAAAAGAGAGTGGCCTCGGAAAATGCAGTCGCGAGTTAAACGTTCTGAGATAAGGCTAATGAGCTTTCGGGGCTGTGAAGCTTTTCGGTCGTACCCTTTTGCCAAAGCCTCGAGACGAACCTCCGATGAAAGTCCGACCTTTTACCAAAGAAGCAACAACATTCCTCTAGTGTTATAAAAAGCCGATTGCTTTTTCCCCTCTTTATATCGTTCCCTTTTCTTTGCGAGAGAAACCCCCTATATATATATATATATATATATATATATATATATATATATAGGTAAACAAGTTGGAAAATATAAACGAATACCCGAGACAGAATTTTCTTTTACGAAATTTCTTCTCCCATTACTCCTAATACCTACGTGCTCCTTACTACCCCCTTCCCCTCCAACCCCAACCCCCAATCCCCAATCCCCAACTTTCACCTCCTCGTCAAAATTTAACGTCGAGCGAAATTATTCAAAAAAAAAAAAAAAAAAAGAAAGAAAAAAATGTCAATCATGAAGTCTCGTCGATCATCCTAACTCTTAACGAAATCGAAAAGATCAAGTTGCTCGTCGATCCACGTAACGTAATTTTCTCATGAACGTAGGTAATTTGCGCGTAGATAAATAATATTGAAGTCTTACGGACGTGATCGTACAGGCAAGAAGAGATTAAATTTTTGTTGTTGTTGTTTTTTTTTTTTTTCTTCTTTTTCTAACGTCATCGTCAGGAACGGTTCGGTGTTTCGATAAAGAAAGTGAGAAATAGTCGTTAGACGGGTGTGAAAACGACGATATCGCGAGGCGTGGAAAACGGTACACACGTTGCATGCACGGTACACACGGTACACACGGTACACGACACCGTACACGGTACTAGGTACGGTTTTTCATTCTTCTCCTTTTGTTTTGCTTTCGTTCTTTTCGTTTTTCTTTTTTTTTGCTTTTTTGTTCTTGTTAGAAACCGAGTAGATGCGCGAGAATAGAACGATAGCACTCGAGAGTCCGGAGAATCGGGGTATGCCGGTGCATATCTGCGTGCATTTATCTCTTCGCTTTGTACAACGGCCGCCAAAAAGAAAAGAAAAAAAAAAAAAAAAAAAAAAAAAAAAAACAAGAAAAGAAAATAGAAAGGGACGAAAGAAGAGAGAAGAAAAGAGTTGTCGGAGGAGGGACCGTGATACCGCAAAAAGAAAAAAAAAAAAAAAAAGAAAAAATACAAAATAGGCGAGAAAAAAAATGAAGAAAAAAATGTGTGTGTGAGAGCGAGAGAGAGAGAGAGAGAGAGAGAGAGAGAGAGAGAGAGAGAGAGAGAGAGAAGAAAGATAAAACGGTATAGTTGATATTATAACGCGTTGTTATAGCCTATTATACATTGGCATAGTGCGTCGAAGTATTTTTTTTATCTTCGCGGGTTTTTTTACATGAATATTTATACGTTATTATTATCATTATTATTATTATTATTATTATTATTATTATCGTTGAATGAAAATAAAATATAGAAAAGGTTCCTTCCAAGAGTCATTATACCGTCTGAATGACACATTACTCGATGATCCGAGAAGGATATAGACAAAAAATTTCTTTCAGTTATCTATCAATCGTTAATAATGGACGCAACTTTATTTTCCTTTCTATCTTCGTTTCGTTTTTTTTCCCTTTGTTTTCTTTTTTTCTTTTTTTTTTTTTCTTTTAGGAACGAACGACATTAGAGTTCAATGGGAAATATCTCTCAACGCGAGGAGTAGTAGGAACGTGCGTAAATCAAAATTTCTTTCTTTTTTATTTTTTAATATTTTCCGAACCATTGTCGAATACTCGGTTTTCTACGCGTCAATGACTGTTGGATGGCCAATAGCCGTATAAATTCAGGATAGACGTTTCCGTTCGTCGATGCGTTATCTCATTCAATGAAAAAAAAAAAAATAAAATAAAATAAATAAATAAATAAATAAAGGATCGTTGGAACAGTGTCAGTCGACGTACTATCCTTTCGACGAAATCTATTTTCCGAGAAAGTTGACCCCCCCACCCTCTTCCCTATCATCATTTCGTTCTCTAAACCCCTCCACCCCTCTATCTCTCCCTCTATTTCACCCTCTCTCGTGGCTTTTCTACCTTTAACGTTCTCTCCCACCTGTCTCTTTCGGTGGTGACATTCATGAGAGAACGGTTGCACAACTCCGTCGGTGGTAGCGAAAGCAACAAGTAAGTCATATAAAGCGAAAGAGAGAGAGAGAAAGAGAGAGAGAGAGAGAGGGAAAGAACAAATCGAGACACCCCCCACCTCTCCTCTCTCTCTTGTTTTGTTTCCCCACGTATAACGACTATTGCCAGAGAACGTTTTATTTCTTTAAACAATATCAACCTGATGAGTACTTAACGATGTCGTAACTCACATCGTTCCTACGTACCTAAGTACCTACGTATGTATGTACTTACGTATGCACGAATGTATATATTTACGTGGGGTGAACTTCATGCTCGATAGGAGAAACGAAAACATAAGAGATACGTACGACTATACACGCCTCACGTTTACCGGTAATTTCGCATTTGAAATAAATATAATTCGCTTACGCATCGGACAAAAAAAACAATAATTCGTTCTACATAAATTAATCCGCTCACAGATTCTTTTTTAAATATATAAATATATATATATATATTTATACATCGTTCCCCGATCGATAATAGCTTATGATCCTGTTAATCGTTTCTATTGTCCTTTAAAAACGTTTGACAAGAAAACAAAAAATGAAAATAAAAGATTGAACGTCGATAGTATTCGTGAGATCCTTCTTTTCTTTCTTTCTTTTTTTTTTTTTTTTTAAACGATTCAAACTACCTTTAAATTCTTTTTGAATTAAAAATTACGGTGATATCGCACGAATCAATCGTTCACATTTAATCGTCAAATATCATACGTTATGAGAATGAAAATTCGTACAAATTCGTAGATTCTTTTTCTTTCTTTTTTTTTTTTTTTTTTTTTTTCAAAGAAAAATATTCGTTCGATCAGGATTATACGTATAATACGACTACCGTATTCTCATATACCCGCGAAAGATATTTTATTTTTTTTGAAAGGAGTAACCCGTAGAGTGAAAAGAAAAGAAAAGAAAAGAAAAGTAAGGAAAAGAAAAAGGAGATAAAGAAAAGAAGCTAAATAAAAACGTTTAAAAATGCATCACTAGTCGATATAATATAACGGACGGATGATACGGCGAACGCTCGGCGAACATAATCGAAACCGCGAATCGCGTGGATGTCTCTTTTCTCGAAGAGATCTCTCGAAGGTATCGAGAACGGAAATTCGGAACATCGATCAACCTTATCCAACGAAAGTTGAACGACTAACAGACATCTTCTTACCGTGTCGTTTTCCCTCTCTCTCTCTCTCTCTCTCTCTCTCTCTCTCTCTCTCTCTTTTTCGGATTTTCAAACTCAACGAAGTCTCTGTTATGTCCGCCGAGATAAGACATACACGAACGAGCAACTTCGTCCCTCGTATGATTTACTCTTACTTACTCTCTCTCTCTCTCTCTCTCTCTCTCTTTTTCTTTTTCTATCGAAATTTTCTTTCTTTTCTTTTTTTTTTTTGTTTTATGTCTCATCCGTATAACATTTTTCTTTTCTCCCCATTCGTTTTACCCTCTTGTTTTATTTTTCTTTCGCTTTAAGAAAGAGAAGAGTACGATCCCCCTCCCCGTTACTCCCCCCTCCCGCCCCGCCGTTGATCGATCCGTTTTAAAAATAACACTCTTTTTCCGCCACTTCAACGCGTTTAAAAAGAAACCTCTTCGGATTGATCAGTATCAATATCGATCACCGAAAATATATTAAACGTCGACAGGAAAAATTCTTTCCAATCTTAAACAATATTAAGCTTATACGCATATATATATATAAAAATAACATAAATATAACGGGAAAAATAAAGAGGAAAATGGCGTGCTTCGAACTTTACATTTCCTAAACGAAAAAAAAAGAAAACCAAAGAAAATACGAAAGATCGGATCGTCATAAATTGTTTCCTTTGGCCTCGCACTCGATCCTTTCAATCAATTTTTTCTCCCCTTTCGTTCTCCCTCCCACCCTCCCTCCCTCCCTCTCATCCTCCCTCTACCTTCCATCCGTCGCCATAAAAAAAAAAAAAAAAAAAAAAAAAAACAAGAAAGGAAGAAAAGTGCGCGAGCGAGGACTTTCTTTCAAGAAAAAAAAAAAAAAAAAAAAAAAGCAAACGAAAAAAGAAACGGTCTCCCTCATCATCTGACACTGAAAAAAACCGACAGACGTTTTAAAGTTACGTCCGTGATGGCGCGCTGACAAAAGATACCAAAGAGAATATCAATTTCTAGGTGGAAGGGGTGGATAGGGATGGATAGGGGTGGGTCGGGGTGGGTAGGGGCTAACGATTAGCCTGGATTTACGCTGCCATACGCCGAGAGCACTTTCCGCGCTCACCAGTAGGATTAACGCGTGTGCGGTAACGAAATTTGTCCTCGGGCTCGTTTTCCCCAACGTCCTTTCCCTAAGTTCCTATGTTGGTTTAGCGCGTTCGATACGTACAACGATATTAAACGATACGCGATGCTCCCGGCTCGTTTATTATTATTATTATTATTATTATCATTATTATTATCATTATTATCATTATTATCATTATTATCATTATCATTATTATTATTATTTTTATTTTTTATTTTTATCATCGTTATTGTTTTTTGTTCTTCTCCTTAATTTCTTTCTTTCTTTTTTTTAAATATAAATCTATATTATTTACATATTATCGATTATAATTCGCGATTACGATATCTTTAACTCGTGTCGTATATTCACGTTTACGAATCGATATTGAACGATCGGGATTGGTTATTTTTTTATTTTTTTTTTTTTTTGGTATATTGTTTTCTCTTTCGGTTCGTTTCGTTTTATTCGTTTTCACACACAAAAAAAGAGAGAGAGAGAGAGAGAGAGAGAGAGAGGATGGGGGAGAGGGGAGAGGCGGTGATTTCGAAGAGAATCGAAATAATTCGTGAACGGCGTAAAATTATTCGCGTGGTGTTGTAATCTCGCCTCGTTCCCAGCGGTCCAGGGTTTCATCGACCGCGCCGCGATGCCTGCTCCCTCGTTCGGCGTTTGCCACGCACGCGTGTTTTTAAACAATTTCGCAAAATACCAAGAATCAACTTCCCTAACCTCGTTTTCTTCTTTTTTTGTTTTAGTTTTTTTTTCGTTTTTTCTTTCGTTTTCGTTTTCGTTCCCCTCCGCTTATCGTTTCTGACCTTTTTGTTATTTTTCGTTTTCTACGTGCGTTCTTTCGCGTTCGTTTCTTTCTTTTTTCTTCATTCTTTTTCTTTTTCTTTTTCTTTTTCTTTTTCTTTCATCCTCCTCCTACACGCAAACACTTCTTCCATTCGTTCTCATCCCGAGTCACCTTCTGTTTTTTTTATTTTTTCCTTTTTCTTCTTCTTCATCTTCTTCGCAAATATTTCGTCATCGTTCATGGAGAAACGCGACCGAGTACTAAGCATTTCGTCGGTATTATTTTAATTAATTCGCGTGAGTACGAAGAGAGGCGAAAGGGAGGGGCGGGTTGTGGAGGTCGAAGAAAAAGAAAGCGTAGTTAGAATTAATGAATTAATTCGGCAAGAGATTATTAGAAAGATTGCAGTGATAGAAACAAAAGAACGTTTTGATAAAAGTAAACGAGAGATATCGGGTTAGCGTAATTTTTGTTTATCATTTTCTTTTTTCTTTTTCTTTTTTTTTTTTTTTTCTTTTAATTATTTTTCTTTGCAAACGGATACGAAGCGTACGAAGAGAGAGAGAAAGAGAGAGAGAACGTGTGCAAGCGAGTACTCGCAGAAACCCGTAATTATAATGTTTCCTAATGCTTTCTCTCTATCTCCAAATCTCTTTCTCTCTTTCTCGCGAGCGAGCGCGAGCTACTTTTATCTCGCTTGGTGGACTTACAAATATAAGGTACATTGGACTTCCAAATGAGCTTTTAAGCTGTGCACCGCATTTAAAAGAGAGAGAGAGAGAGAGAGAGAGAGAGAGAGAGAGAGAAACAAAAAGAAAGAAAACCATGGGCCAACGTTCCAAACTCGTTTCGTTCTCGCTCGGATACTCGGAAGTAATTTCGCGGCTGCCTTTTCAAATCTCGTCCTGTGTAATTCTTCATCGCGCAAATCTTGATGAGAGACAAAGAAGAAGAAGAAGAAGTAGTAGTACTAGTGGAAGTAAAAGAAGACGAAGAAGAGGAAGAGGAAGAAGAAAAAACCAACGGAGAGATTAAGATAGAAAGACAATCGTATTGGCGGATTGATCGAGAAGATTATTTTTCACGAGAAAATTACCTCGTAATGAAATAAAAAAGAAAAAAAAAAGAAAAAAAAAAGAAGAAGAAGAAAAAGAAAGAAATGAGGAAGAAAAGAACGTGATTTGCACGATCGATCATGGCGTTTGGGAGATGGCACGTGCCGAGGTTGCAATTTCTTCCCTCGTTAAATTATCGAGGGGAAAGTGGAAGAGAGAGAGAGAGAGAGAGAGAGAGAGAGCAAATGAGATCGACATACGTAGGTTATATATATACATACATATATATATATATATATATATATATATATATATATATATATATATATGTATATGTATGTATGTATGTATGTATGTATGTATGTATGTATGTATGTATGTATGTTTGTATGTATGTATGTATATATAAACGGCATGGTGGAGTCGAAAGATGGAATAACGGGAGTCTCTTCCTCGAGTGAACCTCGTGGACGTCATAAATGTCGGGCAAACTGTCGGAGAAAGTTAACGTCGTCAGAATCACCAGCCGAAGCTACCGTGTTCCATCCACCACCCTACAAACTCCAACTCTCCAACTCTCAACGTTGTCGGAGAATACCAAAAGGGATGATGTGTATGTTAGTGTATGTATGTGCGTGCGCGCGCACGCCTCTGCATCCGCCGGTTTATGTGTGTGTGTGTGTGTGTGTGTGTTTGAGAGAGAGTGAGTGAGAGAGGAAACGGACTTGTGCTGTTCCTAGGATTTAGGAACCGAATTCACTGGAATACTAATTCCCTAGGGAGAGAGAGAAAGAGAGAGAGAGAGAGAGAGAGAGAGAGAGAGATTGTTAACCTTCCCCACGAGTTACCATAACGTATCTCTACGCTCGTCCAAACTTATCTTTCCTCTCATGAGAAACGACGACTTCCGAGTAAGATATTTTCAAACTCTATCTCTCTCCGTACGAACTCACACTCACACACACACACACACACACACACACACACACACGCAAACACAAACACACGTCGTATTTAACGGAGTAGGACACCCCCAATGAAAAGTAATCCATCTCCGGTGTGAAAAATTATGTGGAACCTACGATTAAACGGTTACGCCCTCGTGATCTATGTCTTTTTTCTTTTTTTTTTTGTCTTCTGACTCCGTTGACAAAAGAACATTAGTACGAATTATTCGAAGGAATAGAAATTTATAAGGTGATACTACTCGACTATTCTTTTTATTTTTTAAAAATGAATTCGACCTATCTTCCCGAACGAATGGAATCTTCTTCTTCTTCTTCTTTGTTTTATATTTCCTTTTTTGTCTTTTTTTTTTTCTTTTTTTTTTTATTTCAACAGTGAAATCATTCGCCGAAAAAAGTAGAGAAGGTTTCGAAGTTGAAACGTGCACGGAACGTGACCCATCATCCTTTTCCTCTCTCCTCTTCTTCTTCTTCTTCCTCTGTTTTTTTTTTTTTTGTCCTTACTAAACGCTATCTCCATCATTCGTAGAAGAAAGTTCGGGTGATTATTATATTCGCGTTGAATAATTACTCCGCGTTCGTACATATATTAAAACCCGGAGTATTTGTAATATCACCCAATTACTTATTCCAAACGTGCTCTCTAATCGCAGCAATCTTTCATTTAATTCTCTTCCCTTACGGTTCCATTGCTTTTTTTCTTTTTTTATTCTTCCTTTCGTTCTTTATTTTCTTTTTCTTTTTCTTCACCCCCCCCCTCCACCGAATCGTCTCAAACTACGTTTCAGCGTGACTCCGGGGTTTGTCAAACGAAATCCATGTTTGTACGGGAGGATTGGAGAAAGGTTTTTTTTTTTTCCCCCCGTTTGTCCGAGCTTGCGTCCTAACGGGCTAAAAAAAAAAAAAGAAAACTCTCTCATCGTTGATTTAATCCTGCAAAACGTTTTGTCACGGTGGCAAATAATTTTGATAGAAATATTATGGCATAAGCGTGAAATACAGAGAAATATATTATAATATATATATATATATTTTTTTTTTTCGGTTTATAGAAATTTATAAAATATATATATATATATATATATATCATTGAGCTCGTTCGCCGAAGGAAGATAGATAAGTTAGACGGATTAGACGATCGTAGGAATGCAAGAGAGAGAAATAGAGATAGATAGATAAATAGATGAATAGAAAGAGAGGGAGAGAGAGCGGGATAAACCGCTAATTATCCTTCCTCTCTAAAGGCGAAGCAATATAATAATACTTTCGAGGGTTCTTCCCCTTTAAAAAAGTTTTATTCTTTTTTTCTTTATTTCTAGAAAAGAGACTTTCGTAAAAAAAAAAAGAAAGAAAACTCTTCTCCCTTCGTACGAAGGAAGAACATGCTCGAACGTTATACGAAACGATTAGTGCATCCCTCATTCTCGATTAACTCGACTTTATCCTCGTGATTTTTTCCATCCCTTCGTGATCGACTCGTCCCCGTTGTTATGTAATCTATCGTAAGAGAAAAAAAGAAGAAAAAAAAAGACTAACTATTTCTCGATAAATCACGGTTATGTGCCATCAAAAAAAAAAAAAAAAAAAGAAGAAAAAAATTATCATCGATTCGCATAACTTCGCTCGAATTAAAAAAAGAAGAAAGAAACGTTACAATCGTGTGCAATAAAAGACATTCCAACCCTCGCGAGGACTCATGCTCGGAGGTTTCGTGGTCGTTCTTCTTTTCCCCCCTTTCACCCCTCTAAAGATACCAGTCCAGATTTGATCGAGGGTGGGTTGCGATCTGTTTGCGAGTGGCAAAACGAAATGGACAAACGGCTCTCGTTCGTTAAACGGACGAGGCGCAAGGGAGCGGGCACCGGGCCCGGTCCTGCGGTGGTACGCAGTAACGGGGTAGCCTGACGTCGCGATTCTATTAATTATCCACATAATTGCGGCCTTCGTTCGCCAACGACCGATATAACGCTCTATATGATTTCTACGGACTACCGACAATCGATCGAAATTTATTATCTATTGATATACATATATATTTTTATATATATACATATATGTGTGTGTGTGTGTATGTGTTTGTTTGTACATACACATTTTCACGATAACGTTTAAACAATAATAATAATAATAAAAATAATAATAATAATAATAATAATAATAATAATAATAATAATAGTATTATTGTAATTATTAGTAATTAATATTATTATTATTATTATTATTATTATTATTATCATCGTCATCATTAATCGTGCCTTTTATTATTCGTTAGTAATTAACAATTTGTGACACGGGACGATCGGATCGAATGATTTATTTACTGTTTATAACGTTTCTATATTTTTCTCCTTTTCCTATCCGTACCCTTTGTTAATTATCAAATATTATCTCAACGATTTAAAGGAACCATACGATAAATCTTATTTTACGATCGTCGTTGAATCATAAATCGGGTCGACGTAATTTTTTTGGTTTTTTCATTCATAAAAATTCTACGAACGATCGATCGATCGATCGATGACGTTGAACAAAACCTCGAAAGGGATACGGGCGAATGGGTAATGGACCTGGACGAAAAAGGGATTTTACGAGCCGCATGCTCAATCCAGTCCCTTAACCGTAACCTCAAGGGATTATGCGGTTGCTTAAATTCTGCGGTAGCTTCGACTAAAAGTATCTCCTGGGATAGTGTGAAATACTCGAGACTCGTATTACACGTTCCTTCCACGAGAGAGAGAGAGAAAGAGAGAGAGAGAGAGAGAGAGAGGGTGAGCTAAGCTTCTTCATTTTTTTTTGTTTCGCGTTGAACCATTCAACTAAGCGTTTTTCTACCCTCCGGGGGACAGGGAGGGATGACGTACTCGGGGTGCATTTAAAAAATGCATGCGTTTTGATTTCCAATTCTTTTTTCTTCCTCGTTATCCTCCCCAAAATCCGCGCCCAAAAGTCGAACGACCGATGCTATTAATTCTTCTTCTTCTTCTTCTTCCTTTTTTTTTTTTTATCGATAAATAATACCAAAGATAAAAAGGAGGAAGAGAAAAATAAAACGTAGACAAGACCTTAATTTAGACAAGACTTATAATTGATTTTATTAATTCGGAGTACTCGGGTTATTTGTAAAAACTTTTTTCTACTTTTTTTGTTTGTTTGTTTGTTTGTTTGTTTCTTCTCCCTCTACTCTCGAAATCGATATCAATGAATCGAGGAACGACGTTGCCAAAAATTTTCGTAACGAAACAAACTTTCAATCTGCAAGAGAGTACGAATCCACTGTGATGGGGGACGAACGGGGTAACGAGTAAACGTTTAATTGGATTAAAATCTATATAATCGTCGATGAAAAATATTCTAATTTTGCGATATCCTCTACGTTCGAATAAAGATTAATCGTCGCGCGATCAACGATCCTGATACGATTTATGTATTTGTTATTTTTTTTTCTTTTTCAAATTTTCCGAAACTACGTTACCGCGAATACGAATAAAATTTCGCGATAATAAATACTCATTGAATCGTTTTGTCAAACGAATGTTTTTCTCTTATCGTTTTTTTTATTTTTTTATTTTTTGGTTTTTTTTTTTCTTATCGTTGAGACAATTTGTGATTATTTTCTTTCTTTCTTTTCTTTTTTCTTTCCGTTGCCCTTTCCATCGAAAATAATTCGATCCTCGTCCCGCGTAAATGATATTCCAACGTGAATAATCAATAATATCGAAGAAAATTTCGATCGATCGATACTTAATAGCGTCGTGGTATCGATCAATGGCGAACGACGATCGCATTTTAATATTCGGGACCATCGATACGTGGATTAACACGTCGAGGTGACGGCTAGCCACGTAGGAGGGCCCCGATCACGATGTACAGTGGCGATCTATAAATACCTAAGACTAATTAATCTAATTGCTATGAGAAAGATAAGTGGGTTAAGAAAAGCAAGCTTGCCATGACGTTGATTAGATAAATAAATAATATACATTTATGTCACCTTTCAAATTTCGTATCACTCGGAAATTAAAAAATAAAATTCCGAGTACTTAAATATGTAATAACCGTTCTTTTCTTTTTTTTTTTTCCATTTTAATGAAAATTTTATGAAACGCCGTGACTAGCTCGTAAGAAACGCTCTTTGAAAAATGAAAATGATCGATAGTTAATATATGCGACTATGAATCTTGCTTTTTTCTCGTAATCTGTAATATAATTCAGTGCCAAAAAGATAGAGATAGAGAGAGAGAGAGAGAGAGAGAGAGAGAGAGAGACAGAGAGAGAAAGAGAGAGAGAGAGAGAGAGAGAGAGAAAGAAAGAGAGAAAGAGAGAGAAATAGAGAGAGAGAGAGAAATAGAGAAAGATAGAAAGATAGATAGAACGATAGACAGACAGATAGATTGTGAGAGATTGTTTCTACGAGCCGACAACGATTTTATATAATACGCGAGAATTATTAACGCAAGCTTTACCGATTTATATATCTCTTTCCTCTTTTTATTTCCTTCGCTTTTATTTTTTATTAAGCCGGTTTTTCAGAATTGTATATTTTTCTTTTTTTTTTTTTTTTGTTCAGTATCGCGTTCAATTTCATTCGATACGTACGACGAGAAAAACCGGTCGGCTCGTTTAAAATATATATTACTACGGGATTAAAAGTCAACGTAGGTAGAGTATATACAACTGAAAAAACGTATGTATACATATTACAAATAGATGTGAGTGTGTATATATATACATATATACACATACATACATATATATATATATGTATATATATATGTAATATTAATAAATATAATATATTTTTCTAAGTATCAAATGAAGGCATGCATATCGGGGGAATAGGGTTTCTCGAGTATATATATATACGCATTTATACCTATATAGATAATAATAATAATACTTTATAATAAAATGCAAAGCAACACTGGTAAAAATTTTACGTACCCTTAATGTCACTTTTAAATTATTCTCATTACATAAAATTCAAAAGAAAGAAAGAAAAACAAATTTTATATGTATATACATAGCATAATGAAAATGAACCGAACAAAAATTTGATCTACTCTGTCTGGTTCGTTCGACGAATAGATCGCGACAGTAAAATAAAATAAAATAAAATAAAATAAAATAAAATAAAATAAAATAAAATAAAATAAAGTAGAAAGAAAAATATAGAAAAAAAGAAGAAACAGACCGATAAAATTATGCAACAAGAGTGTGTATATATATTTATATTAGATGAAAAAATAAGAGACGAAAAAACAAAAATATAAAATAAGAGTAAAAAAGAAAGGAAAAAGTTGTTTCGAGCTCGCATAAAAGCGCAAGTACGCAAGCAGCACGATATCATAGTCTCTTCGTGAGGTTTCTCTGAAACATTCTCAAAATCTTAATTTTGTTTATAATGCGAAATATGTTTCTTTCTTGTCTTTTTCTTTTTTTTTTTTTTTTTTTTTTCTTTTAACGACGCGGAAACCGTCCATTATATATATTTGTTTCAGTTTTATTTATTTATTTATTTTTTTATTTTTTCCTTTTAACGTTTATCCGTATCGATTGAATATTTGTCGAATGGGGATGCGACTTATGAAAGAATTGGATTAAAAATATTTTTGCTTCGGCGGCAATCATAGAAACGACGAGGAGCATCCCGCTTAACGACAGATTACTATACGAACGTCGACTAATCCATTCGGCCGATATTTTCATTTCAATTTCCGTTGATTCCGGCTGCACCCGTCAATCTCGATCGATTTTCAATTCGAACTATGGTACCGCCCCTTGTACTCTCCCCGTGTCCGTCACGGGTCGCGATGCGTACATAGATTAAATTCAATTTAATACTCTAATTAAACGTACGTTTATTTAGTCAAATTTAAATCAAACCGAATTACGTTAACGTCCACCATTGTTATAATCCGTTTGGTATGTGCCGAACATTAAATGGCGCGATTGAGTTACGTGATTTCGCGTTTCACTTTTTTTTCCCCCCTCCTCCTCCTCCTCTTTGTTTTCGTTTTCGTTATCGCTTTCGATTTCTTCTTTTCCTTCTTTAAACGCATACTTCTCGACACGATTTTTTCTTTTTTACTTTCTTCCTTTAACGAACGACGATTTACGTACCGTTTATTTCGTAATTTTTTCTTTTTTTTTATTTTTTCGATATTTATCGATTTTTTTACGACGCGTCGCGAAACGTATACAGCGATTACGTTTTTAGTTAATAACGACGATAAGGTTTAAGCGAACGTTAGATTATAGGCGCGATTAGGAAACGTATATTAGATCGACGAATCAATAATATCGTTGAAATTCGTGACGGAATCGCGATGTTACGGGCTAAAGCAATTTTGCGGAAGCGTAACGTGACCAGATTACCTATTGTACATCAGGATATCCGGTTTCCAAAGCTTGTTCGGCGTAATATGGACGTCTTTAACTCCGCCATACTCCGATTGATTCCACTGTAGATTGTAGTCGGTCCAGGACTGAAAGAATAAGAACAGAACGACGAAAAATATTAAAATTCTCTTTTTTTTTTTTTTTTTTCTTTTTCGATCGAAACGACGATTTTAAATCAATTACGACGAATAAGAGAAAAGGAAAAAAGAAACGTGGCGATGGAGGATCCGTAAAAAAAAAAAAAGGACCACGACGATCTAAATATTTGAGGGGGTGGGTGGGGGGGGGGAAATAAACACTTTTCGTTCCTCGATCTCTCGTATTTATCCCTAATAAATGAATCGTTAATCGAAAGCCGTGTAATAACGTTAAAAGCGTACGTTCGAATTACTCCCGGTTATCGTAGGAACTTTAACGATAATCGTTTTAACGTTATCATTTTCAAGAAGGTCAAAAAAAAAAAAAAAAAAGAATAAAAAAGTGAATCCCCTTAATGAGATCGTAATTCGTAAATGGCGAAGTTATCGAGGGGAAAAGGGTGGGGGGAAGAAAAGACAAAAGAGGAAAAGATTAGTTTTGTACGAGAGGTTCGACGACGAAGAAGAAGAAGAAGAAGAAGAAAAAAAAAAGGGAAAAAGAAAAAAGAAAAACCATTCGAAAGTTTCGATCGGCAAAAGTGAGGTACCTAAAGCAAACTTGGCTCTATCCTCGAAGCCGAGATTAATGTCTAAGAGTATTCAACAACGGAACGTTTTAGATACGGGATAAGTAGCCTAGGCTCCATAGAGTCAGGTTACCTTTTAAAAGTGCGTTTAATCTTTGCTATACTTTTTAGCCGTGAGTTCTTTTCTTTCTTTTGTTTTTTTTTGGGGGAGGGGGTTTCCTCGTTCGAATTCGTTCCTTAATTTCGATCCTCGGATCGGCTGAAAGGTGAAAAATTCGATCGAGAGTCCGACGTTTTAAAGATTAAAAAGAAAAAAAAAAAAGAGAAACGGGTTTTTTTTTTATAAACCGCGACGATCTCACCCAAAATTCGACGATGGTATATTCACGTTAATTATATGGTACGTATAACGCGAGATAACTCGACGTATAAGAGGAAAGGAGAGAGAAAGAGAGAGAGAGAGAGAGAGAGAGAGAGAGAGAGAGAGAGAGAGAAAAGATAGATAGAAAAATAAAAGGAGAAGGAAAAGAGAGCCTAAACAACAACAACGACAACGAAAAAAAAAGTATAAGGAGAGGAAGAAAATAAAATAAAATAAAAAAAAAAGAAGGGTAGAATTAAAGAAAGCTTGGAGAATCTGGGTGCGTACTAATCTCTCTCTCTCTCTCTCTCTCTCTCTCTCTCTCTCTCTCTCTCTCTCTCTCTCTCTCTCTCTCTCAAAAGCTCGCGAACCTATACGCGACGATCCGGTCGGGATGATATGATGAAGTCTCCGGGTCGACCTGGTTTTTAGCTCGATCGAAAGAAACGCGCCTAGGTTAACTCGTCCCGTCGTTCAACGTTTTCATAGAGCATGCATAAACGCAATACGTTTTCCATTGCAATTTTTATATTCCGTGTGAGACGTGTAAGGGAGAGAGAGAAAGGAAAAAAAAGAATCAAAAAAGAATGAGGAGGGGAAAAAAAGAACTCGTCTAACTTTTTTAATTTGCCTAAGTTTTTAACAAGGACGTGTTACTCTCTCTCCCTCTCTCTCTCTCTCTCTCTCTCTCTCTCCACTTTCTAAATTTGATCGTCGTTCGTCGTTATATTTAATTTCTACGAATTTGAAAACGTTCATTCTCCGTATAAACACGGTAATGGTCCTCTCTCTCTCTCTCTCTCTCTCTCTCTCTCTTTCTCTTAATCGTATTCGAAAAGTATCTCGCCTTTTCTCGCGAATTTCTCAATTTGACTTTATATAACGTCATGGAGAGCATACGACTACTCTACTTCTACTAGTTATTGTTATTGGCTCGGTACCGCGTTGAGAAATAAACTCAGAGTGTGGAACGCGATTTATTGAGAGAGAGAACGAGAGAGAGAGAGAGAGAGAGAGAGAAAGAGAGGAAAGCACTCTAAACTCTGCTAACTTTTAACGTACGCCGATGAAAGTAACGTAAAGCTTGTGCAAAATTAACAGAGAAAATGGAATTCGTGCCGATATTTCAATTTATATCCTTTCTCGTCTAGGTGTTCACCGTCTGTGAATTATTTGCCTTTGCGTTTTCATTCTAGCCGTAGGAAGAAACGAAATATCCCTATATTATTAATCTCTATGATGGTCGATTTAAAAGGTACAAAACCGTACGGAAATATTCGATATTAAAATGATCTACCTATCTATCTATCTTTCTATCTGTCTATCTATCTATCTACGTCTTTCTCTTTCTCTCTTTCTCATAGGGAAATATCAAAGTCAAACAAAATTAGATCCGACAATCTATCATAGATTTCTATTGTCCTGGCAATACAAGCACATAGAGGATGAGAGGTAAAAACGAGAGAGAGAGAGAGAGAGAGAGAGAGAGAGAGAGAGAGGTTCTCCTCTTCTACTCCTGGATCGTAGAAGTCACATCCATTGTGCTCGAAAATCTTGGCTTTCAATCTTGCTGAGAAGCCATCCAAAGCCATCCCTTTCGCGAGCAAGCATACTCTCTCTCTCTCTCTCTCTCTCTCTCTCTCTCTCTCTCTCTCTCTCTCTCTAATATATATATATATATATATACATGTATGTATGTATGTATGTATATATCCTTTTCTGTCGTTCTTCCCTTATGCAAAATGCGGACGTTAATAACGAGCAATAATATCTCATATCATTTAATATTAAACTCTGACCGTGTCGTGCGTCTCCATCTTTATTCGACCAAATCTTTTTTTCTTTTTTTTTCTATTTTTTTTTTTTTTATTTTCTCTTTCATTCCGAACGAATATTATCTTTTACACGCGAGCGCGTACAAATCCACGTGCGTTGCATGCGCGGTAAACATTTTTTATTTTTTCATTTTACTTATTAAATTTATTTAATTTTTTTTTTTTTTTTCACAAATAACCATTTACTCCATACGCGAAGCATCGCGAGCTCACGATGATTAATAATAAATATCCCTTCTTGGTTGATCTCGTCCTCTTTAACGTAACACGCTAAAGAGAATTCCAATGGGCAAGAAACAACGAGGACGTCGGGTCGAGGGGCAAGAAGAGTAAGAGAGAGAGAGAGAGAGAGAGAGAGAGAGAGAGAGAGAGAGAGAGAGAGAGAGAGATACTGTAGAAAAAAAAGGGACATGAGGGACTACTGATCGATCGAACTTTCGGGTAGCAGGTGTTTTTATTCATGCGACGTAATGGATAAACTTGGCCGAGAGTCTCTACGTCTCTCGCGTTTCTACGATGGAATCCGCCAATAAGAAACGCACTTAGCAGCACGAGCCGAAGGGTAAATACGAAGAGACAGACCTCTTTTCGCTATATGTATGTGTCTATACACTGTTGTATAACTTTCTCTCTCTCTCTCTCTCTTTTATCTTTCATCCTCTTCTTCACGTAGGTTGAATAGGTTTTATTAAGTTCGAAGGGATCGAGGGGTCGAACGATAAAAAGACACGTACGATGTTAATGCTTTGTCCGTCCATTTGAAATATCCCTACGCGAATTTATAGGCATCTATAAATCATCCTTAGACGCTCCAATTATTATCGTACTACGCGTGACACCCTCCCTCCCCTACCCCCTACCCCTCACCCCCTACCCTCATCTACCAACCCAATCGAACGGGCTTATCGGAAAGAGAAAACGGACCCCTTTTTGCGTTTTCTTTTTCTTCTTCTTCTTCTTCTTCTTTTTTTTTTTTTTTTTTTTTTTTTTTTTTTAAATACAAAAGAAACCCGCTACCTTTCCTTCACCTCTTCCTTCACGATTTATCCGAACTCGTTCTTACTTTTTGTTTTCCTCTTTATGTATTTATTTATTTATTTTCTTTTTGCGTGTGTGTGTGTTTCTCGAAAACGATCGACCAAGATGCAATCGACCTGAATTGTACTGCTTTTTCTTTTATTTTTTTTTTTTTTTGGAGAAGAAAAAGAATAAAAGAGAAATTAAAAACGAGAAAAAAAGGAAGGAAGGAAGAATTCTGTTTCGTTCCTCGTATGGAAAAAACTAATCGCAAGAGACGACCGACTGTACGACTGTAGAGAGAGAGAGAGAGAGAGAGAGAGAGAGAGAGAGAGAGAGAGAGAGAGAGAGAGAGAAAAAAATAAGAAATATGTAGGAGAGGAGAGGCTCCTCTTCCTTTTCGGTTGGAACGGCGTTTATCCTCGTACCACTTCTTGTTATTACGATTCCTCCTACGCTATTCCTTCGTGGCCTTTAATCTTCTTGAATCACGAAATACCTATCTCCGGATTTCGAGATGAAACGTGAGAACTAAAATTGATATCCTTTTTAAAATTCCTCCTCTCTCTCTCTCTCTCTCTCTCTCTCTCTCTCTCTCTCTCTGTCTCTCTTAAACTCGCGTTACATTTAATATCTCATCGTATATTAACGCGAAGAGTAAAACTTAATATCGAACGAATTAATTGTAACTGCATTGAATTAAGCGATTTATACGGACGGAGTAACATATTAATAGACACTCTACGGCAATGTAGAGACAATTTTTCTTTTCTTTTTATATCAACGAATTTCCGAAAAAAAAAAAACGCACCAACTCACGTGGACCTTATTTCACCGGCGTGCGTGAAAAATAAGAAGAAGAAGAAGAAGAAGAAGAAGAAAACGAAAAAGAAAAAAAAAAAAACGAAAAGAGCAAAATCGAAAAATGAATCCCCGTAAGTTAGGATAATAAAAAGAAAAAGAAACGAAAAGACCTAAATGAACGAACAAACATACGGACGATATCGATCGAATCGAATCGAGTCGAGTCGATAACGGTTATCGATCTTAAGGGTTTAAGGATCGATAGAGTGCGTGAGAGCCTCGTAATAATATCGAGGGTTTGCCTAACCGCACGTATTCGATGATCGCCATAGTGTTAGAGACATAGGAAGGACGTACGTAAGTCGGACAAGGCGACCGCAATAGCGGATCGCGTGCATTCGACCGCTTCAACTAACCTCCACCTTCCCACCCTAAACTCCCACCCACCAAACCACCCTACCTTACCACCCGCGCCTCGTCCAAACCGTCCACGCTCCACCACCATCACCACCACCACCCCCGTTTAAACCCTCTACGTATTAATGCAACTGCGTGCCTTTGGGTTAAGATCAATGCCACGGCACGATCTTCCGCGACCGCACCGACTCACCCCTGTTAGAAGGGGTGGGAATGGGGGGTTGGTTGGTTCGCTTTCGAAGGGATTAACGCGTGAACCGGCGACGTGCTCGCGGCTACCAATGCGGTACCATTAGAAACCTCTGTTTCCTTCCTTCTCTGCGCTCACACCCCCTCCCCCATCCCTCCCTAAACGTCGACCACCCTAACCTCCATTTCGTTTCATTCTATTACCGCTCTTTTTACAGACGTGTAACACCCACTCTCCCCTTTCCCTCTATCACTAGAAACAACGTCCCTCGAAATTCGTAATGTCGAAGAGCTTGTAATACATCGTCTTCGATTCCAAAAATGACTATTCTTCTCGCTTCGACCACCGGACTATTCCCTTCACCTCTTTCCCTCTCCTCTCCTCTCCTCTCCACCCTCGACTCGCAAAAAAAAAAAAGTATTTACAAATCCGATGGACGTACGAAAGGGTGGGAGACGTAAAGAATGAATGAAACGAGCCTGGGGAAAGAGATCCGGGGTTTTTTTCGCTTGAATTTGTCGGAACTCGTTCGCACAAACACACACAATCACACACACACACACACTCGAATACGCACGGATATACACTTATACACAAAACGTACGTAGATGGACGTATATATAACCGATAGAAATTATGTGGGACGAGAAACGAAAGGAGAAATCTCTTCGTCGATGGACTACCCCAGTCGTGAGATAGAGAGAGCTCTTAATTATTTTCGAATATGACTCGTTCGCATTAGCCAATTGAATTAATAATAAATACCGACGAAAAGCTCGATAACATTACTCGAACGTATTTTACGTATATATATATATATATATACGTATATATATATGTACGTACGATGAAAGAGTATAAGTGTAAACGATATGTGCGTGTGTGTACGTGTGTGCGCGTGAGAAAGAGAAAGATACAAAGAGAGAGAGAGAGAGAGAGAGAGAGAGAGAGAGAGAGAGAGAGAGAGAGAGAGAGAGAGAGTATGCTCTTTATGAAACAAAATTTAGTATCGACTAATGGAACGGAATAATGACTAGTAAAAGCGTTCAGAAATTTAGAAATTAGAATATTTCGAATTAACTAATATATATTTCATTATAATTTCTTATTCTCTCTCTCTCTCTCTCTCTCTCTCTATCTTATTTTTTTGTTACGTTTCCATTCGAGAAAAATAATGGAGGAAACAAAGGGACGATACTTAATGTGTCGGATACGGACGCGTGTCAACGTCAAGGAAGCAGCTGTTCACTCTGTTCCGTAGGACGAC
>OU427002.1:1191902-1204402 GCA_911387935.1 Dolichovespula saxonica
AGTCTACGGCTGATCGGTCAGCCAAACGACAACAACGACAACGACGACGGTGGTGGTGGGTGGTGGGTGGTGGTGATGGTGGTGGTGGTGATGGTGGTGGTGGTGGTGGTGGTGGCCCAATGTGTTCGACCAAAGCATAGCTTTACGCATAATCCGTTGGGTAAGCTGCCGACAAGTGTATAAGTAGAAGTGCAACGACGAGAGTGAACGGAATGACATATGATTACCATGACGCCAACACCACTATGCCGCTAATGCAATAGAAAAATTACGATCGACACGGATGTAATCGCTAATCGATCATCGATTAAAGTCGACGTATAAAAAATCTTTGAATCGCGACGATTATAACGTCGGATTCGTTTAGTAATCTCTTTTCTTTTTTTCCTTTTCTTTTTTTTTTGCGACAAAGTCTAACAAAATTCGATACCTAATTTTTCCTAATTAATTTTTCCTAATTTCCTGATACCGAGTGTATATATATATATATATATATATATATATATATATATATATATACACTACTTACACTCGGCCGTGTTAAAATATTATCTTTCATCGTTCATCGTTCATCGTTCATCGTTCATCGTCCATAGAACGAACGAACGAACGCTTCATAAAATCAATTTTAACCGGCTTAAATTAATCTTAACGAGCGATTCTTGTTATCATCACGATAGAATAACGATGATAACGAAGGGAACTCAAGAAAGTTCGCACACCTCCAACGCAACGCTAATTAGCTTTACGAGCTTCCTCTTTACTGACGACGATCCATAATGTTCTCCGTACTTTTCCAAGTTACGACATCGTTGTAAAAGAGAAAGAGAAATGGAGAGAGAGAGAGAGAGAGAGAGAGAGAGAGAGAGAGAGAGAATCTCTACGCTCTGCGCGATAGACGATAGGCGCACGTTAACTCGCAAATTATACAACTGTTTCGACAATTAATAATAACTCGAGAAAATGTTATTACCGGGAGAATTACGTGAATTTATATGGAATAGGAGACGAGAAAAAAAAGGAGAACGGAGGGGGGGGGGGGGTTGGAGGAAAAAACATAAAAATTTAACGAAGCAACAAAAGTAGAAGAAAGAAAAAAGAAAACAGAAGAAGAAATAGAAGAAAATATTGGAGTTAAATTGAGAATTTCTTGTACTCGATGAAAACCGGGGTAGAGGGGAGCGTGGGGGGGAGGGCAAAAAAAGGGCGTTTCTCCTTGGCGAGATTATAAGCATTAAATTAACGAACGTTAACGATCATACGACCGTAAGCATAAGATAGAAGAGAGAGAGAGAGAGAGAGAGAGAGAGAGAGAGAGAGATACAAAAAAAAAAATCTCCGCGAACAAAGCAAAACACGATTTAGAAAAAATATATAGCACATTTATAAGGTCGTCCCAATAGGTTAGGTCGGTAATTATGTGTGGACAATTATGCATGTAATTACGTATCGTCGTAGTTCCGTGGCGCGACGAGCCTATTAAATGTTCCATTATGTCGGCTTCGAGAACGAGGCCACGGCGAAGTTCGGCGCGGTAATGGACGTCAATGGAGTGGGTAGAGGAGAAAAAGAAAAGAAAAAAAAAATGATAGAAATAAAGAAAGAAAAACGGAAAGAAAGCAAAAAAAATGAGAGAGAGAGAGAGAGAGAGAGAGAGAGAGAGAGGGAAGGAAAAAAGAATGCAATTCACATAATTGGTCGAAAGAGAAGAGAAGACGTCGCTTCGTACTACCAAAGCTCGTACCACGTCGCTGAGGTAGAGCCAGCCAACCTATAACTTCCGGTAAAAGCTTTCCCTCGAATCTCGGCGGCTTAGAGAACAGAGAGAGAAAGAGAGAGAGAAAAAGAGAGAGAGAGAGAGAGAGAGAGAGAGAGGAAGGAAGGAAAAGCTCGACGCGATAGCTTGAGTGAAATTTCGGCTTGACGCCTGAAACTTTAATCGATCCTTAACGAACGTCGGTGCTGGTACTATTGATTAACGAATTAGTGTCCCGTGGGAGATTAAAATGCTAAGATAAAACTTCGGAGATTTGCAGTGCACGTGGAAGACGTTATACGTTATATTGTTAGCCGTTCTGCTAATTTAAATTAACGTCAAATTAAGAGCGTATAAATTAATAACGTTATATAATTAAAACATAAAATAATAATAATATTATTGTTGTTGTTGTTGTTGTTGTTGTTGTTGTTGTTGTTAATTATTATATTATAATTGCTCGACCCGAAATTAATGAAAGAAGTGAATATAAGAAAGGAATGAAAATGTATAGTTAAAACATTGTACCGATATATGTGCATACGCGAAACGTTGAAAAATTTGTAAAAGTCGGCTAAAGAGTGCTTTTCCTTTTCGTAGGTTTTCATTTCTCTCTCGTTTGTTTGTTTTCTCTTCTCTCTCCCCTTTTATTTTATAACTCTATTGCAATTAACACGAAACAATATGATCGTCGCCACGATTCCCACCACAACACCTTCTCCTCAATCGCTAACCGACGAAATTATTTTCTTTTACGGTACAGCCGATACGAACGCGCTGATTTAGAAAAGAAAACAAAAAAGACGCTTTAATATCGAAAAAAGAAAAAGTATCTTCGTAATTTGAGCGATAAATACGAAAGGTAGATGTGCACACGTTCGTAATCGTTCGATGAAATCATACGAAGAAAATGGATAAAACAGATGAGATCGTGCGTTCGTACGCACTGAATATATATTCCGTTAAAGCCGAGAATGTAATCGAACGTGATAATGTGCAACGACAGGCAGTGCCGTTTTTCGTTCATTCAAACTAGCGCATTATGCATTTCGGAAAGTGACTCGCGCGAGTGTCTCGCGCGCGATACGAAAGAATACGTTTCACCGTTCACGATAATTCCATGCTCGATTATTTCGAGCATCGAAATGTCAGGGAGAAAAAGGAGAGGGGGACAAATAAATTACGACAACACGAAAGAAACAACAACAACAACGATAATAAAAAAAAAACGAAAACGAGAGAGAGAGAGAGAGAGAGAGAGAGAGAGGGAAAATGATTGCATTAATTTTTTTTCCATTTAAAATGTTCAAATACCCTCTTTTCGAAATGGTATACGATTAATTGCATACGATGCATCGATCGTTAAACGGATTAAAAGATATAACAACGTTTAGCGTGTCGTCACGCATCACGAGCTGATTTCATCTGAAATCTCATTGGACCGAGAGATTAATATAGCTATATCCAGGTTGTACGTACATCATTTATATATAAATATATGGAATTATATTCTTTACAGATATATAATATATATGTATAATATATAGATAAAGGAATAATTATATATATATATATATATATATATATATATATATATATATATATATATTTACGCGAATGCTATCTCGTTCCATGGCTCACCGTAATTGCAAATATCTCATCGCACACAAACCATCTCGAGATAGCATAATGCAATCCGTAGAAACAAACCTATATTATAGTGAATGCAAGCAAATATGAAATACAGGGATATATATATATATATATATATATATATATATATATATATATATATATTCTAGTGGGTAAAGTGTAGACGACATAAGGAAGGAAGGAAGGAAGGAAATCCAAGTAGGACAACGTTTCGTCGGCGTAACTCGTGCTTAATTAGGGAATTGCGAAGATTATTAAGATAATGAAATATCCTTTGGAGAAAACGGCGTTGACAGGAAAACGGAGTTAATTCGGAGAACGAGATATCAATGTTATAAGATTATTTGCTTTCTTCGATTGTTATTTATGTAAGAAACGCGTATCCGGCCTACTCAATTCCCGTTATCTCTTATTTATTTCTTATCACTAACGACGTCGTCGTAGTAAAGACTACGAGATGACAATGCTCGGAATAATATCATTATGACGAAAACAATTTTATATTTAACATTCAACTAATGTAATAACGTAATAAATTAATTTCTAAAACTTCAATTATACGATTTGCGAGATAATCTTAATTAAATAAAGTTACGATCGGTATACACGTTCGATCACGATACAGCAATTAATTACATATTCTCGTTACTATTATTTATATAAATATATATATATATATATATACAAATTACTCGTATTAGATAATAATAAAATGATTTGTAAGAATGATTTATATCGTGCAGTATTACGTTGAAAAAATTCGGTAGGATATATCTCGATACGATATAAATTCATGATGGGATTTAAGATGTGATGTGATCCGGTAAGAACGAAAGTAACCACACGAGAGAGAGAGAGAGAGAGAGAGAGAGAGAGAGAGAGAGGAGTATACATACATCTACATATAAGTGATGGTACGTATTAGGACCACGCGTGTGGTTTCTGCAAATTCCTGCTCATGAATAAGGCTAACCGGTAGTACCGAAAGCCTAGGTGTCCTGCTTTACCTTCGTTCCCTTGCAATGTCCGTCCGCATAATTCTGATCGGAATTAGAGTGCGAAGAACAAAGATAGAGAGAGAGAGAGAGAGAGAGAGAGAGAGAGAGAGAGATAGGGACAGAGACAGACAGACAGAGAGATATATAGATAGATAGAGAGAAAGAGAGAGAGAGAGAATCGATGTGCGAAACATACAGTGAATATGTCTGACACACTCTCTCTCTCTCTCTCTCTCTCTCTCTTTCTATCTCTAGGAATAGACAATGGCAAGCTAGAATTTCGGGAAAATGTCACGATTCGAAATGTACTCTGTGTAACGTGATAAAGGTTGATCGGATTAAACGTTTCCGTCTCGAAGGAGCAAATACGTCTAACTAAATAAATAACAGATGTGATAAGAGAGAGAGAGAGAGAGAGAGAGAGAGAGAGAGAGTGTGAGAGAGAGAGAGAGAGATGGGGGAATAAATAATATAGATATTATCCAACTTTTAGATACATTAAGTTCGAATGAACTATAACAGTTATGAGATAACATCGTACTTGTTTAATAGCGACTAGGTATCGTTTCGTTTCGTTTCATCAACCCCCTTCCCTCTCTCTCTCTCTCCCCCTCTCCCCTTTTCTTTCGCTTTCCATTGAAATTTAGGCACGATTAAGATGCAATTAAATAAGATTAACGTATGTACGTTTAAAGAGAATGATAGAGTGGAAGAGGGTGAGAGAGAGTGAGATAGAGAGAGAATGAGAATGAGAGAGAGAGAGAGAAAGAGAGAGAGAAAAGTAGAGTAACGATGTTTGCATTTTGCTCCAATTATGTTAATGCATCTCACGAGCGTTATAATCTTATGAAATTTTCACGAGTATTGAAAAGAGAAAGAGATGGACATAGATATAGAGATATATGTATATTATATTCGCGTATATCGAGATAGAGATAGAGATAAAGAGCGAGAAAGAGAGAGAGAGAGAGAGAGAGAGAGAGAGAGAGAGAGAGAGAGAGACTATACCGATTAAAGTTCAATTTCCGTGAGCGAATAAATATATCCTCTCTCCTTCTGTGTTTCTCGCTTCTACATTTTATGTAAAGTAGGTAGAAAATCCGTACGGTGTACTACCGGCAGGAAGTAGAAAATCACTGTTAACCATTTTGGCACGATATACCTCGAGCGTAATGCTCAGCCGACGCGTAAATATCGGAAGCGAGGAGATACACGAGAGCCAAGCTCTACGTTCGAATGAATCTCGGAGCTGATTTAGAATTTAAAGGACACCGACGTAGAGTTTAGGGAGGTGTTTCGCGATTCCGTAAAAAAAAAAAAAATAAAAAGAATAAAGAGGAAAGATCCGGGTGTCTTTTTTTTTCGTTTCGTTACTTGTTATTTTTTTTTCTTTTTTTTTTTTTTTTAATGAAAAAAAATTTCTCTCGTCGCGAATCAAAGGAAATAATCCAATTAAAAAGGCATGTGCCGTAAATCCTGGGTGGGACGAGGTATATAAATGAAAAAAAAAAAGAAAAAAAAAAAAACACGAAAGAAAGGAAGAAAGAAATAATACAGCGACGTACTCTCGGCGATTAAAGTTTAGAGATTTAATCGAATTCGCGTGTGCTCTTTTGTGATGCGAAAAACAAAACAAAAAAACAACAACAACAACAACAAGGACGACGACGACGACGACGACGACGACGACAAAAAGAGCGTTCCTTGTCGCGAAAAAAAAGCAAACTATCGATCGATGAGTACCGATGTCCTCTTCGTGCCGACGGTACGCCATTTTCGTAGGCGCGTGCGAAAATAAAAAAAAAAAAAGAAAAAGTAAAGAGAGAAGAGACGAGAAGAAATGAAATCGGCGAGGGGGAAGGAGACAAAACGAGAGCGAATCAAATCAAATTAAATCGAAACAAAGCAAATCAAAGCGAGGCAAAGCAAAGAGAGAAAAGAAAAGGAAAGAAGAGGAATAACAAAAAAAAAAAAAAGAAGAAAAAAGAAATGAAATATCCTATTGTATTCCTTAATGAAGGTCCAAGCCGGTGGGAGGTTGTTCGGTTTTCATATAGGCGGATCGCATGACCCGTCGAATCAAGATCTTCCTCTCATCAATGGAGATTCGAAGTAGAAGGGCCGATTCGCGTGTTGGATAGGCCGAGGTCTCGGTATGATTCGTGTCTGAAGTGATCCTCGTGGCATATCAAGAGCCTCAAGCGCAGGCCTCGAATATAAGTGGGCGGTGAGGGGCGGGGGGTGGGGGGGGTGAGAGGAGGAGGAGGAGGGATTTGGGCTAGGACGTCGTTTCTACCGTAGGCACGTAAACGCATGCACACATACGTGCATTCACATATGCGATTCGTATGCGTACCTAGAGATATGTATGTATGTATGTATGTATGTATGTATGTGTGTGTGTGTGTGTGTGTGTGTGTGCATATGTACATACGCTGAAAGACGAGAAGTCTAGAGAGAGAGAAAGAGATAGATAGATAGATAGATAGATAGATAGATAGATAGAGAGAGAGAGAGAGAAGGAGAAGCAGTCGTAATGATAGAGATGGAAAGCATCTATGGAGATATAGACATTCTAATACCGACGGATGAAGAGTATTTGGACTAATAGAGTGAGACAGAGATAGGTAGATAGATAGATAGATAGATGGATAGATAGATGGAGATAGAGAGAGAGAGAGAGAGAGAGAGAGAGAGAGAGAGAGAGAGAGAGAGAGACAGTGATGTGTACGTTCTCTCTATGCATTTAAATTGCATTGCGATCGTCTAAACTACCTTGGAAGCCTTTCGATCTACCAACACTTCTGACAAAATCCTTTTATCTTACACTCTGACACTCTCTACCTTCTCCTCGATGAACACGATTTTAGAGAAGCAGAGAGAAAAAGATATATATATATATATATATATATAGAGAGAGAGAGAGAGAGAGAGAGAGAGAGGGGTAGAAAGGCACAAGCTGACAGGTTGTCAGCCTTTTAAACTCGGCAAGTTCGTTGAGGAGGAAGAGACTCTCTCTCTTTCTCTCTCTCTCTCTCTCTCTCTCTTGGCGTGCCTTTCGGTCACGTTCGATTAAATTTTTCCTACTACCAAGTGCAAACCTTCGATCGATAACCTAATAATAGGCAAATAACTAGGCCGGCCAAGTGGCCCTTTCGGCGTAAAACTTTTCACACTCGCCGAGATTTAAGACGAGCACGAAACATGAAAAAGGAAGGGAAAAAAAAAAGGAAAATAAAAAGAATTAGAGGGGAGAAAAAAAAAAAGAAAAAAGAATAGGAAAAAGAAACGATATTATAGAAAGATTAATGGATGTGCAGGTCAATGGATATCTTGCAGAAGAAAATGCATATAATAAATGATAATGGTGTAACGGTGTAAACGGAAGATAGGGATATAGACATAAATGGAGATAGGGATAGGGATAGGGATTGGGATATGTAGAGTGGGATATACGCGTACACAGGTGACGAATCGAATCACACGGGAGGCGTAGAATTAATGCGAGTGAGCGAGAATGCACTTTCCAAGGTGATTAGATCGTCGCAAGAGAGGACGCTCCTACTTCTCTCGAACGCTCCTTGATCTGTTGCGAGTACCTCTATCTATCTATCTATCTATCTCTCTCTATCTCTCTCTATCTCTCTCTCTCTCTCTTTCTCTCTCTGTCTCTCTACATCCTGTTTCTACTCTTACAGTCGAGAATATCTCGTCGAGCATCGTAGTTTCCGAGACGATAATCTATTCGCCCTTATCTGAGATTCCACGCGAAAATTGTTACCTTATCGCAAGCTATATACATACACATATGTATATATATATATATATATATATATATATATATATACATTTATACATATACATATTGGAGGATAAATGCACGCAATGATTGTACGGTTCGCGCCCTACGTTACGTAACCCTTTCGTTCGAGTTATATTTGATATAACATATATACCTGTATACGCATGAATAGACATAAATATATATATATGTGTGTGTGTGTGTGTGTAGAAGGACCGACCGTTCACCTATATTAACGTGTGTGTCCTTGCGGGAAAGAGGAAATTTGCGGTTCGCACAGGGTTTCTGCCGCTATAACATAGCACCTCGTTTATAATTAGAGAAATTAATTACCACAAACCGAGAAAGTCCATGGCAATGGGTGTGAGTGTAGGGGTGTGTGGGTGTGGGGGTGGGCGGGGGAAGGGGACTAAACGAAATTAATCACGAAGATCGGAACGTTAAGGCGAATACATTTTGCTCTTTGGTTCGACCTCTCCCAGACGATATATAAACCCTCGAGTACTGGATTAATTAGAAATTTAGCCACCCCGTTATGATAACCAGAATGAGAAAGAGAGAAAGAGAGAGAGAGAGAGAGAGAGAGAGAGAGAGAGAGAGAACGTCCATTGTTATAATTGATAAACGGCACTCTTTCGTGGATTTATCCGATATTTTACGAAAGCTACGATAAGAAATTCGAAATTATTTTCTTTATCGACTATCCTGTATATATATATATATATATAAATATATTTATATACGTATATATTGAGGTATACGAGGAACGTATACGTGTAATGTGTACGTGCATGCACGCGTGTATATCCTTTTTACTCGTCGAAGAATAATAAAGATCGGCGATCGGGGTTTGGGGCCAGGAAAGACGCACGTCCTGAATAGGAAGAAAACCGATCGCTCCTGTTCCCTGTGCCTATTCGTTCTCGTTGAATTCTCCAAGGGATCGAGAACCAGGATATCTCTCTCTCTCTCTCTCTCTCTCTCTCTCTCTCTCCGTCTCTCTATTCTTTTTCACATACCCATAAATCAGGCTAACCGGTGGGACCTAGGAGAAAAGTCTTGGCCACGAGAGTCTTGGTCACGAATTCGCGAGCATGTGATTCACGCGTAAGACCGAGAAATCAAGTGGAAAATTTTATCTTTTATCTCTGTCTCTATTTCTTTCTCTCTCTCTCTCTCTCTCTCTCTCTCTCTTTACCTTTCACAAAGTCACACAAACACACACACACACAAACATTAGCTTTATTCCGATAAAAAGAAAGAGAGCGGCATCTTTATGTCGACGCGAGTCTATTTATCCTGTTATCGATTCCTCGAGCTCTTTTTCTAACCCTCGAGCGTGCCCCGTTTACTCACCTCCGCGTCGCGTTCTTCTCTCCTCTTCCTCTTCTTTTTACCTTTTTTTTTTTTTACCTCGAGAACACCACCGTCGCAGAATATAATACCGATATAAAACACACGAAGAAGGCACGCGGAAGGCACGTCTATTTATCACTCGTTTATCGAAATCCCCGAGTCCATTCGCTTTGGTTCTAATATGGCTTCTCCCTCTCCCTCTCTCTCTCTCTCTCTCTCTCTCTCTCTCTCTCTCTCTCCTTTTCCCTAAGAGCGAATCACGAACCGACTTAGAATAAAATCATGGAATGTCCTGTCTCTGTGTATCTTCTTTTTTTTTTCTCTATCACAGTAAAACACGAAAATATATATATAAATATATATATATATAATATCATATTTATTTTACATTCATTGTACTAGGGACATAAACAGAAATAATAATGGACAGGGAGAGAGTGTGTGTGTGAGAGAAAGAGAGAGAGAGAGAGAGAAAGAGAGTACGATTATTGCGAAAATGAAACACGGTAACGTCGATACAAACGAGATAATACGAAACGTTATGACACATATTGACATTTACCGATTACAAATGCGATTTATGGGACAATAAAGGGACGGACACGTTTACGGACAGATCGAAGAGTAGAATTAACTGGTCGTAAAGAGATCCATTTCGAAAGGGGGAGAACGCTCGCGTATAATTGAAATAACGAACGTAATCGGGAACACAGGGAGACTCCGTGTTGTGCGATTAAGATTGAAAAAGACAAAAAAAAAAAGAAACAAAACAAAACGAAACAAAATAATGAGAATGAAAAATTTTTAATTGCGATATTAAAACGAGACGGGCGGGAGGTGGGCTGGGGGAGGGGAAAGGTAGTCAGGGAAGCGGAGAAATAAGTAAATTGAGATAGTACGAAAGAATGGAGAGAGAGAGAGAAAGAGAGAGAGAGAGAGAGAGAGAGAGAGAGAGTAAAGAAGAGAAAGAGAGAAAGAAAATAAACGATCAAGTTCTTCGAGTATCAAGAAGTTAAGGAAACGAATATATCTTTCTTCTTCTGTTGGAAGCTTGGAAAGTTAAAAGCGTCTTTCTAGAATTCTCAAACGTGTTCGTATCCCACGTATATATATATATATATATATATATATATATATATATATATATATATATATATATATATATATATATATATATATATACAAGACCGCGAATACATACATACATTCATACATACATACATACGTACGTACACATACATAATACGTACGTATACATAAAGAAAAATATTTTGGAAGGGGATCTAATGGAAAGCCGTTTCGAGAAGGAACGAAATGTTTAGCCTCTACTCTTCTCTCGTTGGTTGTTCGTAGGTTCCTTCGTTCGTTCGTTCGTTCGTTCGTTCGTTCGTTCGTTCGTTCGACTATCGGTTAACGATCGACGACGTTGCTCGACATCCCAGAGGATACCAGTAACGTATGGTCGATGGAAAAGCACGTTTATCACTCGTTTAACGCTAGGATAAAGGCTGCCGCAAGACCGACCGTTCTAAAATACATACACACACATATACATATATATATATACATAGGGAGAGAGAGAGAGAGATATGTACATAACAACATTGAACCTCCGTTCTTCTGATAGCCTTTCTCTTGGCCGAGACGACGGTGGTGCGAGCCTCTCCGGGAAAAATTTACGATAACCGTTAAGAGTTAACACGAAGCCAACTAGACGACGACGACGACGACGACGACGACGATTATTCTTCCAAAACGTAAATTTCAATCTCTCCCCTGAAACACTCCTCGCCCTTCTTCATTTTTTTTTTCTTTTTTACTCTTTTACAAATTTTTCGATCATATTCATTTCCTTCCTTCCTACACGTATGCGTCTATGTGTGTACATATAGATTCTTGATATATGTATTGGTCCTTGATAAACGATGATACATCGAGAAGAATAATAAATATATTTTCGATAACATTCATTAATATATATATATATATATGTTTATGTATATGTACGTATCCATCGGGGATATTTTGGTAGAGTGAAAGAGTATCGATATATCCAAGTGAAATTATGATTGGTGAAAACAGTATAACTATGCTAATTTATTCGTCATATCGGTGCAACTTTACTCAGTATCGTATGCATATTTTGTAAGTCACCTCGATGCACGTATATCATCGACTTTCACGAACGAAATTTAACCGTCTATCTTACACACACACACACACACACACACATATATATACGCTGCGCTTTGAATATTTAATGCCATAAGTGATTTCATCGAAAATTTAATAATTCTTATTTAAATATAAAATATAATGATTATGAAGATAAATGGCGTTAAACCAAGATATTAGATCGTTCGATTAAAAACGTGAGGGAGAAAAAGTGTTAGAAGGAAGGGTCTTACAAGAAAATTCAATTCCGAGATTGAAAAGATTTAAAAAGATCGTACTCTTGACCGACGGTATAGCATTGAAATAGCAAGTAAGTACCTACATCGTCTTTTTTCAAACGATTTATATCTTCATCCTCTTAAATCCTGCAATTTTTAATCCATTTAATGTATAAAATCGTTGATAACCAACCTCGATACACCGAGATGTTTCGTTAAGATGTAATTTTATATATGATATCTCTATCTCGATATACAGTACGTTACACTCAAACATTATTTATCCGATCTTTACAATAGCTCGTTAAAAATTTAACGAGTACCCACGGAACATTAGACGATATCGTTAGATTGAGAAACGCTGTTCAGTATTAATTGTAAGAAGGATATTAGCTATCAATAATGGGTATATGTACCAACCTTAAGACTTGATATATACCAATATAATGTAGTAATATTAATATCGAAACGTAGGTCGCGTAGTAGTACCACTGACATAGTACAACGATGATAAGCGTGTAGAGTAAACCATACGTATGTTA
>OU427002.1:1214402-1229402 GCA_911387935.1 Dolichovespula saxonica
TCTCATCCCTCACCTCCTTCGTTTCAAATTTTCACGAAAAAAAAAAAACTCGCTAAGGAAAAAGTACTCTCTCTCTCTCTCTCTCTCTCTCTCTTTCTCTCTCACCGATCGCTCTTCTTATTCTTTATTCATTTATGTATGAATGTACATAGATATCCATGTAGAAGTATATGTACCAAGCATTTTCCTAGTTGATTCATGCAAATGTATCGCTTCTAAAGTGACTTTGGATGACGATGAAACTATATTCTCGAGTTATCTCTCCGATGGTACGGAACGAAAAAAAAAAAAGATAGAAAGAGAAAGAAAGAGAAAGAAAGAAGGAAAGAAAAAAAAAACAAGAGAAAAAAATAGAACTAAAAGGAAAAAAACAAGGTACTGAAGGAAAAGGAAGAAAGAAGAAAAAAATAAAAAGAAAGAAAATACTTGTACCGTCCAGCGTACATGATCGATGATATCTACTCGTGAATCGATATACCCTATGATTACATATATATATATATATATATATACATGTCCATGGTTTACCAAGGAGAACGTGAAATTTCGATTCTCGAAAAGAATGTTACGAGTAGATACTTTTCTCTTCGTTCTTTTCCCGAATCGAAAGTTTGTAAAACGTTGCCCAGACAAGCGAAGATTTAAGAGAGAGAGAGAGAGATAGATAGATAGAGAGAGAGAGAGAGAGAGCACCGGTGTTCTCTCCAAGAGAAATTTCTTCTCGACGTTTTTATTTTTTCTTAGACATCGAACACACGTAAAGGAACGATAGATCGATCAACCATCATCGATCAACGTCTATATTGTTGATTAAATTCTACCTACTTATACGATATATATATATATATATATATATATATATATATATATATATATATATATATGTATATATATAGTTATCCACGATGAAAAATATCGGGGAATAGAAAGGACGATTACTATCAAAATATATCCGATGTATTTGATGAAGTGAAATAATAACGCGTCTAACATGGTAATTAACATCTTTGTTATATTAATCACTCACCAGTTTTAACCATGCGTTCGTCGTTAATATCTGATTCTTCTCGTCCTGAAACACAAAACATAGGTAATTAATCGTTAGACGTTCAGAGAACGTAACACGTTAGAAGGAATGATTTTCAAAACTAACGATTTGTCGTTCGGTAAGAAGCGAAAAATAAAATTATATGTAAAATTAAATATATATACATATATAATTAGTTTTTCGGTATATACGTAAAAAAGTATCCAAAAAGGAGAGAAAGAGATAGAGAGAGAGAGAGAGAGAGAGAGAGAGAGAGAGAGAGAGAAACGGAGAGAGATAAAATGATGGACGATATAATTAATACCTTGCATATATAAATATACATATATATATTACCTAAAAGAGCTTATTTCAAGCGTCAAACTAAATCTCCATATTTTATATCAATTAAAAATTCCTTCCCTAACGAAAAGTAAAACGGAATTTGATTTATTCCATTTAATTCGTCGTTAATATAATTCTTTATTTATTTCGATGTTGTTCGAGCGAACGCATAAACGAACAAAAAGGATCGTCTTGCAATGACACCGTTGCCTTTTTCTCATATAAGGAAAACAACAATAAAAACACCATGGACGACGGTAGCAATACGCTCGTACTACTAGATAAATATTATCTAGATAGGTATGTACATTTTCAAAATGAAATTACAAAAGGAGGAGGAATAATAAGAGCGAGGGAACGAACGTAGCTACCTATATGTACCTAACCAACCAACCAACCAACCAACCAACCTACCGATCATATACGATCCAGAGAGAACGCGTATTGTGCTTTTGAAAATTGCCATACACAAACGCAAACTCTGGTAACGCGTGGAATTCAAGAAGACACACGATAAATATTTATTCGTAAAATGAATAGGATCGTGAAATGATCCACGCGATAGAGCAGCGTACTCGTTGTCACGCGCAAACATGATAACGTTGTATGATAAACATAATTTTCTCTCTCTCTCTTTCTATGTTAATTTCTCTCTGAACGTCATTTGTAAATAATAATAATAATAATAATAATAATAATAATAATAATAATAATATTAATAATAATGATAATAATAATAATAATAATAATATATGTAAAATAAACGAAATAATTTATCGAAGGGATAAATAATAACATATATATTCGTCGATTCTAACGACGAGAAATTTTTCCGATTAAAATCGAATATGTTTTTCTATTCTGATAAATCGATAAAATCTCTTCAACGAATATTCCATCTACATACGCTTATGTGCGTCCATCCGTCCGTCCGTCCGTCTGTTTGTCTTTCTCTCTGTGTCTCTCTGTGTCCTGTGTGTGTGTGCGCGCGCGCGCGCGTGTGTATATATACGCGTGGGTGTATTATCGCTTGAGGATAAAATATCAATTTTTTTGCCCGCGACCTTTTTTTAAACACGATCATCGAAATTCCCGGCGCGACCCGATATTTCCATGGTATGATTTTGCCCGATGAGTAAACTAATATTTCTCCTTCGATTTCTAACCCTTTTTGAAAAATTTGTCCCACCCCCCGCCCCGCCCCACCCCGCCCCGCCCATCGTCAACGAACACGAGTCATTGGCCGATCTAACCGGTACTCACGTTAAACGTTACAGGAACTTTGTTACGAATATTGTATAATTTTCTTTTTTTACCTCTGTCACTTTAAATAAAGAATGGATAGGAGTATGAAAAAAAAAAAAAAATAATTTTTATTGAGAGGTAAAAAAAGCAAGAATTGCAATTCGTTTGTAAAATCAAGAAAATGTTTCTTACGAAACGAGGCGTTCTAATCCGATCGAACTTTTTGAATGATTTATTAAAGAAAAAAAAAAAAAAGGAAGGAAGAAGTAAAAAGGGGATAGAGAGAGAGAGAGAGAGAGAGAGAGAGAGAGAGAGAGAGAGAACTTGTTAGAGGAAGCACATGAAGAAAGAGAGAAATGGTGTGCAAAGTGTCGGACGGTGCAGAAATTAACACGGCTTGTTCACCGTTTCTTCGTACAAAGGAGTATTCCACTTTAGCTGAAGCTTCAGCCGACGTAAAATCCTCGATAATTAAGCATACGTACAACGTGAAACATGGAACACGATTAAAACCGCAGGACGTGCAAACACAGTGGAAAAGGAGGTTCATTCGAGTCTGTGCTTATGCATTAGATAATACATGAACTAAGAGAAAACGTCTTTACTATATACACATACATAATTATATATATATATATATATATATATATATATATATATGTATATATATAAATGTGTGTATATGTATATGCACACATACACTTATTTATATGCATATATCCGTAGAGTAAAGTTTGAAGTACCTTCAAACGGTTAATTTAACCTTTTGTTGCTAACGATTTGAATCTTCTTCTTTTCTTTCTCTCTTTCTTTGAAGTCGCAGTTAGGCAGAGGAGAAGAAAATAATAATAATAATAATAATAATGGAAAAGGAGGGTAAATCATTATTTCACGATTACTACCAGACGAGCGCATTATCCGTCCTTAATAACTCATTGAGACGACGAAAAGCGCAACGCAACGCAACGCAACGTGCAATAAAAAATCGGCCCGAAGAAGTGCTGTCGCCTATTCCGATGCAACTTTCTAAGAGACTAACGAACTACGTCGCGTCTCAAATCGAATCTATCGACTTGTAGAAAAATGCTACAATATGATAGCAATCGAATTCTTTCAAATGACGTCGTCGGAACGACGTCGTCGAAACGACGTGCTTGAAAATACCCCTTGAAAAGAAAATGACGTTGGTACGTCGTTGTCGTTATTTTCTTTTTTTTTTTCTCTCTCCTTCTTCCTTTTTATTGCATTCCGATTTTATCCTTTCTCTTCCTTTTACCTCTTTACTTTCTGACGAATATTGTGTGGAAAATAAAAATAAAAGTAATAATAATAATAATAATAATAATAATAATGAACGAGGCCAAATTCTCGACCAAAATTAATCGACGAATGGTATTGTAATGAAAAGAAAAAAAAAAAAAAAAAAAGAAAGAAAAAAGAAGCGAGAACGCAGAACGCGCATGTTCTTTGGGGCGAATTTAAATTAACATTTTCTTGCATTTAGAAAAGGATGATAAAGGATAGAAAAAGAAAAAATACTTCTTGAAAAACAGGAACATTTTGTCAGTGTATTTTCTTTCTTTCTTTCCATTTTATTCCGTTACATCCGATCTCTCTTCCTCTTTCTCTTTATACATAATAAAATAGAAAACTCAGGAAAACATTCTTACGAGTAGGTGAAAGAAAAGTTGCTAACAAAAATGAAGACGAAAAAAAAAAAAAGAAAAGGAAAACACGAAAGAAAGAAAGAAAGGAGGGAAGGAAGAAAAATGAAGATAAGAAAAAATCAAAGTCCAGAAAAAAGGATGTGGAAAAAGTATTTTATAACATGGTAAGGATTGAAATAGGGTGAGTGATATACAACCAACGGTACGAGGATCTGTTTTGTCCGAAAATATTTCCTCCGCGACATTTCTCCTCCCCTCCCCGGTCCCATCCCAACCCCTTACCAACTTTAAAAACTTGCTTGAAACTAAGCAATACAGTGAAAGACGTAGGAGACATCAGGGAGCATGAAATAATAAGAAAGCTACTACTACGTAACTCGTAAGGGATGAATGGAAGAAAATTTATGGAGGTTATTTTTCGTGGACCCAGCTGAGAACTTACGTATACATATATACATATAAATTTACAAATACATATATATATATATGTGTGTGTGTGTGTGTGTACATATTCATGGCTCTATGTACCTTAGTTACATCCTGTTATCAAACGTATAAACATCCTAACGAAGAAACTGATAAATTGAAGGCACAATAATTATTGACTTTTCAAACTTGTATAATAAATATATTTTATCCGACGAAATATAACCTGGCCTTATTGGACAATAAATTATGCGTTTCGATCGATAAAACAAAATAAACGTTAAGCTTTAAGTATATTTATTTACGGGACTGCCATCATATTGATATAAATTTTCCTCCCTGGTAATTCGCCGACGATGTTATTACGTTGTAATTAAAACGATAATTAAAAACACGAATTATAATAATAATAATAATAATAATAATAATAATAATAATAATAATAATAATAATAATAATATTTCTCTAACGTAGGTTATCGTAGATACGCTAACGTCATCGGAATTAATTTATCGATTTCAAAATAATATTCTTCGTGGGTTCATTCTTTGCGCGAATAAAAAAGGATTCAACCGATGTTTACGCAATACGGAAAACAATATTCTCCGTTTATCCTTTTTATCGTACGAAAATAAAGAAAAAAAAAAAATAAATAAATAAATAAAAAAGAAATAAAATAAATAAGAAAAATGAAGAAAGGAAAATTTCATTGCACCGTACACACCACTTTTACTATTGGCCTATTATCTTTCACATGACCTTCCAGCTTACGAGAAGTTTACATTGAAATTGAATCGTAGATATCTTTTACGGTATCGTATCTTGATGCAAAACTTTCTCGTAATGCGTAAATATGCGAGTGTGAGTGTTTATATAGTAACTACACATATGCATACAAAATAAATATATATATATATATATATATATATATATATATATATATATATTTTTTTTATATGCATATACAAGAGAAGAAACTGTATACATAGATATATGTATGTAAGTTTGTACATAGAGTCGCATTATCACAGTCACAATCTACGGAGCGCAAATATAAATGAAGCAAAGAAAACGAGCAAGTAAAGTGAGAGAGAGAGAGAGAGAGAGAGAGAGAGACAGAGAGATAGAACTTTGCTTGCAAATATGGAAAACTTAATGCAACGTCTTCGTTCGTTCGTACGTTCGTTAACATTTCTCTTCTGTACGTAATCCTTGCGTTTCTCGCAAAATTTCAAGTTAAATAAATATACCTACACTAATACAAACTCGTAGACTCGAAAATGAATAAGATCTGACCTCGTTGTGAGAGCTTTAAGTATCAAAGCGATGACGACGTCTTTTTCTTATCTTTCTTTCCATTTTCCTTTTCCTTTTATCTTTCTCCTTTTCCTTTTCTTTTTCTCTTTTTCTTTTTACGCACATATACATCACACACAGACAAACACACACACACACACAAACATATATATTTGTATATATCGTATTCATAATTATTTACGTGCCTTTTATTTCTATCACTGGACACGTAAGAATATATCGCTCCTATACTTGGGTCGTCTTTTATTTTTCTTTATTATTATTATTATTATTATTATTATTTTTTTTTTTTTTTGAGTATTCAGGATAACGAGACAGAGAAAGAAAGAGAGAGAGAGAGAAAGAGAGAGAGACATATAGAAAGATAGAGAAAGTGAGAGAGTATCATATCCAGTACGAGCGATAACGTATCGGATTGGATATTAAATGAAGGATCATTGAGTAGGTATAACGAAGCCATCGATGTTGCTCCACGATATTGAGTTTCATGGACACATTCATTGACATTGAATGTTATTATCGTTAATGGGAGGAAAGTCAGCGTGCGACGTGGTGATATAAAGAACGCGTGAAAACGAACAGGGAGAAAAGGAGATCGACTCGGAGAGCACTCTAAACTCTCTCTCTCTCTCTCTCTCTTTCTTTCTCTTTCTCTCTCTTTCTCTCACACACTCTTTATTCGTATGCGGTTCAACTAACCTCTATATATGTTACAAAGGAGACGAGAGGCATAATAGAAAGCTTTCACAACAAACTTCCATCGGTCGATGGATATATGGCACTTCGTAGCATTGTGCATTTTAATGTCGATAGAAATGGTAATGGCTGTCGATGGTTATATCGTCGAGAAAGTGAGAGAAACACACACACAGAGAGAGAGAGAGAGAGAGAGAGAGAGGGAGAGACTCTGTTCTCTTCCCTCGTTTAAAGAATTTTTTACGAGAACCGATCGAATTTATATCATATCCTTTCTTCTTAACACTCTTAGATTTTTATATATTATTAATGTGTATATATATACGAATTTTTTATTTGAAAAGAAAAAGAGAAAGAAAAATTGTGCAACTTCGTTAAACAATGAATGAGAAGGACGAAAGTAATCGAAGGAGAAAGAAATTGACTTTGAAAAAAAAAAAAAAAAGAAAAAAGAAAATTAAATTACACGAGATACTCACCACGTCGATAATTTGTTGCAACGTTATTCCAAACTTAACTTCCAATGGTTCGCTCTCGTTGGCTACTGGCCGTTCCAAGGTGTTGTAATTCGACAACAAGTTGTTTAATAATCGTTTCTCGTGTTGTCCACCGAGGCTCTCTGTAACCGAAATAAACGAATGTCAAATTAATACAATTATGCGTTATGAAACATTCGTTCTCGTATATCTATACGCTTACACGTGCGTAATAATATATATATATATATATAAAACAATTCAATAATATATATTATATATATATATATATTGTTTAAAAAAAAAAAATGTAACGTTAAATCCGATTAAAACGGACATAAAATTGACGATATATATATTCAAGTATTTTTCACTGAAACGAACTATACGAGATTGACATAATGGATCGTAATGATCGACGATTAGCAGTGATAATGGCTTTGAGATAAAAAAATGTCGGCTGTTTGTGACGGACGCTGATAAAAAGGAGTGAAAAACGGGCCCTTCCTTTTCCTTTTATTTTTTTTCCTCTCTCTCTCTCTCTATCTCTCTCTTGTTTTTTTCTTCCCCTTTTCCTCTCGTTTTTCTCCCTCTTTATTTTTATATGCTCACCACGAGCATGGTAAAAACGAAGTCCCTTTTTTTCTTTATTTAAGGGCGCAATTCGCCTTGATAACGATCACCCAGCGGAATAATTAATTATTCCTTTCGAGTTGACTTCACTCCGTATAAAAAGAATATCCCGATTTTAACAGTCGTAAGTTTTTCTTTGTTTTTGTTTTGTTTTGTTTTGTTTTTTTTTCAATGAAAAATAAAATAGACAAATCGCGTACCCGTGGATGGATAAATACGAAAGAAAGAAATGACATTGTTGGAAGAAATATGATTTCCGTTTTTTTTTTTTCAACCTTATTCTTGACATTTGTGTGTGTGTGAAAAAATGTTTCATTCACTATTCATAGAGAATAACTCGAAAAGACACTTGTTGCACGTGTGTGTGTGTGTGTGTGTGTATGAGTGTATTTACGATTATACGAATAACAATTATACGCATTATCTTATCGCATTAAAAATTATATATACATATATATGTATATATATATTTATATTCGATGTGTCAAAATATTGTTCGGTATTAAACCAAAATTATCACCTTGAGAATATAACAAAATTTGTGAATGAACCTATTGAGGTGTTTTAAATAACGGTTCTTTCCTGCAATTTATAGAATGCGAGTGTCTGCAAAATTCCATTAAATGTGCTCACCGTGATAACGCTTACTAAGGGCATAGCGAGAGAGAGAAAGAGAGAGAGAGAGAGAGAGAGAGAGAGAGAGAGAGAGAGAGAGAGAGAGGAAGAGGAAGAGAAAAAAAAAGAAAAAGAGAGAAGAAAAACGAGGAAAGGGTTTTCGGTCAGAACGAAGCGCAAGCAGAGAGAGAGAGCGAGAGAGAGAGAGAGAGAGAGAGAGAGAGAGCACAATTAATGGCCGAAGCCAGATCTAAATCCTACGTAGGCTCTTAAAAATCCTTCTTAACGATAAAAAGCCATATGAGAGGAATCGTCCAACGATATTTTATTTCCACATTGGAAGACACTATATCGATTTGCCGGCGCGATAAATCGATAAATCTAATATCACGAGCAATATCTTTACGACCTAACCGAAACATCCTCCGTACACGTAACTACAGTGTTTGTGTGTGTACGCTCGCGCGCGCGCGCGCGCGTGTGTGTGTGTGTGTGTAAGCAACAAATCAAGATAGAAAATCTTAGTGGAAACTTTCGAGAGAGGATATCCATTATATTTTCGATAGTAATATCTCACCAAAGCAAAAGGAAAAACAGGAAGAAAACGGAGTAAGAGGCCCGATGGAAATATCTTAAGAATGTTATATACAGGGATTGATATTATATCATAACAAACGTACAGTGTTTAGGATTCTTTCGGGATACTTAGAGAGACCTGGATTGGGTACGTACAGATGGGTGTATACACGATTAGTGCATACTTCGAAACAATTTCGAAACTGAACTAACTGAGAAATTGGGAAACAATGCGAATCGTGTAGCTTACTATGTTCTCTCTCTCTCTCTCTCTCTCTCTCTCTCTCTCTATCTCTATCTATCTATCTCTTGAATTGTAAATCGATATAGACATTTCCATGTGTTCATTGTCCACTGTAAAGCTCCTCTAATTTATTACCGAAAAGCAATAGCTAGAACACGAGAGAGAGAGAGAGAGAGAGAGAGAGAGAGAGAGAGAGAGAGAGTGAGAGTGAAAGAGAGAGACAAACAGTACCTAATCCTTGGACAAAGTTGGCAGAACTCTATTCATCCGAATTGAACAAAATCGTACTCGGGTTTGAGGCAATGAAAGCAAAGCTCCTCTCGGAGAGATCGAATGTGAAATGCAACAGGATTGTCTAGCACGTTTCTGTCGTTTCAGGTGTAGAATAATGAGAGCGTTCCTTTTGTCCATAGTAGAATTCGTAGCACGTGCGACTATATCGAAAGGGCGATGAGGAAGAGAAAAGAAGGAGGGAAGGAAAAAAGAGGAGAAGGTGTGAAAGGATACGTTACGAACAGAGACATAGATAGAGAATGAGAGAGAGAGAGAGAGAGAGAGAGAGAGAGAGAGAGAGAGAATGAGAGAGAGAGAGAGGTCGAAATATCACAAATACACAGATACAGGATCACGAAAGTAGTGCACAAGAAGAGACTTTATACGGATTGAATTTCTTCTCTCTCTCTCTCTCTCTCTTTATATATATATATATATTTCTCTCTCTCTCTCTCTCTCTCTCTCTCTCATTCTCTGTCTACGTCTATCTTACTCTAATCTTCTACCTCTTCTTCATTTCCTTTTCTCTGCTCGGTATTCGGAAGGCAAAGTTCGTACGTGAAGTAACGGAGCTTCGAAATTGTCCTACAAAATTCACCACCCCTACCAACCAACCAACCCACCCATCCACCCACCCACCCAATCCCCTCCCCTCAAATCTTCCTTTTTCCCGGTCGCACAGGTCCCACCAGTGAAGCTCGCGAAGACGCCATTTTCGGTTGGCGATCACGTATATTCGTATCTCGTATGATAAAAATTCTGGAGGGGGAGGGGTAGAGGGAGGGGGAGGGGTCCGTCCTACATCTACGTATGTATCATAGATACGGCGAAATAAGAAAACGACGTAGAACACTGTGTGTCGGTAATATAAACGTGTCCCCGTTTATTATTTCATATATTCAACATCCCTTCAACTCGTATCAATATGTACAACATAACGACGTAAATAAATAACCTTCGATGAAATATATTTCTTTTCTATTTCTATTCCTTCGAAGTTCTCACCGTTTGGTGGACGATTAAAAACGACGAAGACGATGACGAGGACGAGGACGGGGAGAGGGGAGGAGGAGGAGGAGGAGATTTTTTTTTTTTTCTCGAAGGAGGGACTTCTTCGTATTTTATTATAATACTTTATGTCAGTGGTCCGATGGCGAAGTATTGGACACTCTTATAACTCTAAGTATCGACGGGGTTGTATATATATATGAGAGAGAGAGAGAGAGAGAGAGAAAGAGTATTAAAAGTCGTACGAGTTTCAAGGTTGTTCTAACGGTTAAGAATTAAGTACCGCGAAAATGGCCCCAACGAAACTGGGACGAGAACGTTCCTTCTTGAAAGTCTCGATGCATGAAATGTACGTAACTCGAAGTAGGTAGGTATGTAAGTACCTACCTATACTTTGGGAGAGGGAGAGAGAGAGAGAGAGAGAGAGAGAGAGAGAGAGAGAGACCATTTATAGATTATATTATATAATAAGGAACCCGGCCAAGTTCTTTTTCTCTTTTTCTTCTTCATTTTCTTTCTTATTTTTCTTCTTCTTTTTCTTCTTCTTCTACTTTTTCGTCCTCGTACACATCTCCCCAAGAAACAAATTGAGATTCTTTCGGTAGATGAACGTCGATGCACCGACACTTTGCGAAATATTTATTCGTTTACAAAATTCATTCGTTAAAGCCGCTCGTATTTTTCCGAAGAGCCGCGATAAATTCTTACGGACTTAGAAAAGGTATGAGCTGGATAAAATATTACCATCTTGAGCATTATCGTAACCTGTTAAATTATGAACAGAAGCTTGGTATTCCAAAGGTAAGTACGAAGAAGATTAACTTCGGAATATTGAACGAAGAAAAAGAGAGGGACAGACAGACTTAGAGAGAGAGAGAGAGAGAGAGAGAGGGGGGAGGGGAGGGTAGAGGAAGAAGACAGAGCGACCAAGCGGAACAAAGTCATTTGCTTGTCGTTATTGTTACCTACTTTATAATAAATAACACGTTGTTAAGCGACCGTAATAAATGAGATCGGTTATTTCCATAACAATGAAAAGTTCGACGATTATTCATTTTTGCTTCAACGTATAAGATCGAAATAACATTTATTTTTATTACTGTCGCTCAGTCGAGAATTTTTATTTCGCTACGTGAAACAATTGATACCTATTTATTTACACACACACATATATATATATATATATTTTTTTTTAATCATATGCTAGATTATTTCGTTAAAAAAAAAAAAAAAAATACGGACACCGATATCATCCCCTATACATATTCATCGATCTCGAATACAAATGATGTAAACCCTTGTTGGTTATAACACGACACACAATGAATCACACACACACACATATATATATATCGAATCCCAATTAATTAGAATGAATTATGTCGTCAACTTAGGGCGAAGTTGTAAAAGACACCGCCATATTGTGTCAATAGGACACGGGACCGTACTGCCACTATATAATAATGGTACTGTTCGTTCGTTTTCGAAAATGGAAAGGCAAAACGGATGCGACGGTGGTGTGCATCCTCCACTGTTAATTCCTTTGTGTGGTTTAAGGATAGAGACAGAATACGAATAATGCTCGATACTTTTCAAAAGGAAGTTACTCGCTCCGACTGCGATATTATATTGGTATCTCTTTGCTCGATTCACAAACTACTTACTACTACTACTACTAATACCAACCATTGCCGCTAGTAACTGTATTACGAATTGTAGTTCTCGGTGAATGGCGTTGTTGAACGTTTGAAATTTTTTATTATTCCTCTTATGTCGTGCGTCGACGAACGACAAAGAGCTAAAAATGAAATTGTCCCATGGACGTTGCTGTCAACGTTACTCCTTGAATCGTTCTCTATCTCGATATACCGTATTAGATATATCGATGTAAAATTTCAACGCAAATAATTGCTTTATATATGCTTCTCTATTGAACGTCGAATTCATTATCAATAGATTTCGATTTGTACGAAAACATTTAACATCCACGTAATGCTTGATTAATCTAACGATCTAATAACAGATATATATGATATATGAAATCGTGTTAATGATATCTCTCTCTCTCTCTCTCTCTCTCTCTCTCTCTCTCTCTTCGTATCTATTATTTTCTATTATTAGAAAATAATTGCGTAAGGATTAATGGCGAATATTGAAATTATTTTCAATCGATGCATTGTCGAATAAACGTTATACGTTGTAACATCACTGTTATTGCTATATATAAAGAGATAAACGAAACGAATTGATTATTCGTTTTCCAAGGAGAAATTCGTTCCCCGATAAGGAACGTAACACGTTTATTCGAAGGGACGGAAGAGTTCCCTTAAAATACCGATAAAATGAAATCAATAATTATCGCGCTCTACTTATCGTGGCAACTACGACGACCAACGTCGTATACTTCGTCGTCGTCGTCGTCGTCGTCTCGAGGGCATAGATCGAAAAAAGAAACGAGCCGAGAAAAAGCTGTGTCCCCTCTCCCTCTCCCCTTCTCTCCTTTATGAATAATATTAATTCGATGTCTTCCTAAAAAAAAAAAAAAAAAAAACCAGAAAAAAAAATTCTGCGCGATTTCTTCGTGCGGCCACGTAGAACGACGGAGAACGGACTTTTGAATCCCTTTTTTCAGCGATACTTCAGGTAGAAAGTAATTGATTGTACTTGGACGACGCCATTTCGAAATACTCTTCCCCCCCCTTTCTTTCTTTTTTTTTTTTTTTTTTTTTTTTTTCCTTAAAGAAACGAGAAACGAACGAGGGATGAAACCCGCGTTCCACGCGATTCGCCGGAACGAAGGAAAACGACGGTAATAATTAATGAGACGTGCTTAAAAGTCGGTAGAAGAAAGTTTCCGCGGGAAAACTTTCTTTACCACCCTTTACCCTCCACCCTCCCTACCCCTCCGTCGAAAACTCCGAGAAAAACGTGCTCTGCATGGACTCCCAATGAGAAATGATATAAAATTCGAGATATAAAGAAAATTCCGTTTGGTTTTCTTTTCTCTCCCTGTCTCTCTCTCTCTCTCTCTCTATCTCTTCTATCTCGTCTTTAAGAGAAAGAAAAGAACGAAGAGAAAAAGAGGAAAGAATAGAAAAGAAATTAACGATAAAAAAGAAGAGACCTGCGGGGATCGGGAGGGGGGTGGTTGAATGTAAGGAAGAAAGAAAGAAAGAAAGAAAGAATAAAAGGAACGAAAGTAGATAAGTTTACGGATATAAAGAGGATCAAGATCGTATAGTTGTTATTTCTCTTGCGAGAGGAAGAAGAAAAAAAAAAAAGGAAAGAAAGAAAGAAAAAGAAGCAAAAAAAAAAAAAAAAAAAATAGAAAAGACCGTTTTCGAAGAAGCTTTCAAGTATTATAATATCCGCGCCTCCGACCGGCATAATATTCTCGTCAAAATTAATCCTAATTTCTTTTTCTTTCCTCCTTCCTTAGCTCCGCCACCCTCATCCCACCCTCGTCGTTTGCCCCCTTTCCTCTCTCTCTCTTTCTTACCCTCCATTCCAAAATACGTTTAATTCAATTCAACCGAGCAACTTCCAAAAGTTACATAAGTATAGGTATTACGTTTAACCAAATCGGCCAAAAAGTTTTCTTTCCCTTCATCTACCAAACCTCCAGCGATCCCTCCCACCTCCTCCCCTCCTCCTCCTACTCCACCCGTCGCCACCGACCACAGCCGACACCTCTTCGTTCTCCCGACTACATCCCACAACCTCTCACCCTTCCTCGAAAATCCCGACGAATTCTACATATAAGAGATAACTTATGTATGCATGAATAGACGGAACGTTAAAATCACTTGAATTTCCTCGGGAACAATCGTAATAACCTAGGTGGTATTCTCTCGTCCGGAATCTCATTAAAACGTTTTAACGATAAAGATATCATCGTCGTTTTATCTCCATACGAGAAACTTTATCTCTAAGGGATGATAAGATTTTATCTTAAACGTACGTATTAAAACTTGAAAGAATTAACGCGCACGTACGTACCACACTTCGTTTGATTTTACCGTCTCTCTCTCTCTCTCTCACTCTCTCTCTCTCTCTCTCTCTCTCTCTTTCTCTCTATCTTTCTCTCTCTTTTATCGAATACCATTCGTCTCGGTCGGACGACAATGACGAATCATGATAAAGGGAAATAAAATATTCCAATAATTAATTTAGAATAACGAATCGCCGAAAGTTCAGCAGAACCGTGATTTTATTATCTAAGGATGAAGTTCGCGTGAAATATTTGAAGTTCTTTTTTTTTCTTTTTTTTTTTTTTTAAAGAAGAAAGAAAAGAAAAAAGGAGGGTAAAAAATGATCTCTCGTTTACTTCACTTATCGTTAGACGGGTCGACAAGAGTTTGGGGCGGATCTTTCGGGAACGAACTTTCGAATGAACTTGAAGATGGTTGGAACGAAGAAAGAGAGAGAATCGAGAAAAATGTCAGCGTAATT
>OU427002.1:1234402-1246902 GCA_911387935.1 Dolichovespula saxonica
CGAAGCTAACTTTGATCGTGCTGTAAACAAAATCCCCCTGTACCAGACTTTTCCACCTGCATCTTTTTCTCCCCACCTTGATACACCTCGTTCCCTCTTCCTTTATCTCTCTCTCTCTCTCTCTCTCTCTCTCTCTCTCTCTCTCACACACACTCTCCATCTCTCTTGCTCTCTTTTTCTCTCTCAATTTTTCCCCACTCACTTTGCTCTATTATCCCTCGAGAAATACTCCTAACTCTTTCTCTTTCTCTCTCTCTCTCTCTCTCTCTCTCTGTTTTCCTCTTTTTCTTTCTTTTAACTCATCGTCACTACCGGATATTTCCAAGGACATATAATAACATCCTTGCGCCACGGCCAATGTTCCATTCCACTTACTCACTGTCACATTCTATTCTTTATAATAAAAACGTCTTAAAACTTCACGTAAGAATGGAATATTTATTGCCACCTGTATAACTCGAAATATCTCCTTTCTTTTTTTCTTTTATTCGTTCTTTTTTTTCTTTTTTTTTTTTTTTTTTTTTTTTTTTTTTGAAAAAATGTTCACGTGAAAACATCGCCGTTTTATAAACCAATATATACATAGACGCGTTTTTAATTATAATCTCGATAGCGTTATTGTTCATTAAGCGTAACGGTTCTTTTTTTCTTTCCCTTCTTTTTTCTTCTTCTTTTCTTTTTTTTTTTGTTTGTTTGTTCTAACTGGTCAGCATCTATCTAACAAAAACTATGTTCTTCCTGTTTTCTTTTTATCTCTCTCTCTCTCTCTCTCTCTCTCTCTCTCTCTCTCTCTCTCTCTATTTATCTATCTATCTTTCTCCATCCTTCTCTCGCTCCTTTTATCATACAAGGATTTCAGCTTCATTGGGTTTAGAAGATTCTACGTAGGTGTAAATTACATGGCTTCTAATAGAACCCGTTTTACTCTTATTACTCCGTTTTCTACCTCCTCTCTCTCTCTCTCTCTCTCTCTCTCTCTCTCTCTCTCTCTCCCTCTCCCTCCCTCCCCTCTCTCTCTCTCTCTTCCTACAAACCTGCGCTGAATGGAGGAACTCGACGAACTAACGGGTTAACTTGGCAAGAAGCGGTGGTAAAAAGGAAAGACGCTCCGGGGGGAAATCTTTAAACGTTTTAAAAGGTACATTCGTTCGGGATTTGTTACCGATACCAACACGAATACGAAACTATGTTACTAAAATTTGCAGTAGTAAAGCGATTCCGTTTCTTTTTTTTTTTTTTTCTTTTTCTCTTTTTGGTCTTTCTGTCTTTTCATACATATATAAAATCAAATCCGATCCGATAAACGCTACCCTTTATTTTTGTATTTTCCCTCTGTTCTTGTGTGTGCGTGTTCGTTTTTTTTTTCTTTTTTATTACACGAACAACGAGAATTTTTTATCTGTTCCATCTTTACCTACCTCATCAATTTCATTTGGCTCGAATAATTAGAATATCACAAATCGAATTTACAAGTCGAACGGATAGAATATTATAAATACGTCGTTGATACAGAGAAATGATTTTTCTTTTTAATCACACACAAAATTAATATAACACACGTACGTGGGGGCCGTAGTATCAAAATTAAATCACGTTACAGAGACGACACAGTCGACGTGTAAGACGAATATGGATGACAATAATACGTTGGATAGTACCAAAGCATCGAGTTTGCGTACAACAAGTTACAACGACCCATTGAGAGTTCAGTTTCGCGAGAGAGAGAGAGAGAGAGAGAGAGAGAGAGAGAGAGGGGGGGGTGGGATTTACAACGGGGTCCGTTACGAGGAAGAAGTTAACTCTTTGATCCCGGCGCAAACGCGAACGGAGTCACGACAAAAACCCTGTTCACGTGGAACGAACGCCAGCTAACGCATAGAATGGATTTCTAAAGTGATGAACGCGCTTCCTCCGCTTTAATACTTCAAACGCGTTTCCCTCGTTACACTGTGCCAACCGACGAGAGAATATCAAGCCTCCCATCCCCTCTCCTCTCCTCCCCTACCCACCCCCCAACCACCGTCTGCCGCAATTTAATTAAGCTAATTACTATCGAGACAATCGAGATCATTAACCACCGATCCTTCGGTGTATTCGATTTTCACTGTCGAGTCAATTTCCACAAAAAAAAAAAAAAAAAAAGAAAGAAAGAAAGAAAGAAAGGACTTCGAACCGACATCGTCGATCAATGAAGAAATAATTATCGACCCACGATCTCACACATTCGATTTTCGCGATCACCCAAACAAAGAAAAAAAAAAAAAAAGAAAAAAAAAAGAGAAAACAAACAAAACGGTACAGTTTTACCCCGATTCTAATTACCCACCGGGCCCAGCCCCCCTCCCCTCCTCCACCCCTCCCCGAACCACCCACCCATCGTACCGTACCGAACCCAAAATCCATTATCAAAGTTATATCGAATTTTCTACGGGCTCGACCTATTATCGTTCTTCTTCGGTCATTATCGCGAAATTTATCTTCTCACGATAATGAAACCAAAGTAGCAAGCAATATCTCTCTCTCTCTCTCTCTCTCTCTATCAACGTTAATGGACAATAATAAAAACGAAATTCATCGTGGCGTTTATTTTCAACGACCCGATCGACGTTTATCCTTCTTCTTCTTCTTCCTTTTTTTTTCTCTTTTCTTTTCTTTTACGTTTCAAAATAAATAATACGCGTGGTTGCGAGCGCGGATCGATGGAACGAATTGTTTTTTTTTTTTTTCTTTTTCACGAAAGGAAACAAAAAAGGGAGGGAACGAAAGAAAAAAAGGAAGGAAGAAGAAAAAGAAATTGAGAGAGATTGGACGCTTATCTCGCGTAATACATATATGCGTGTACGTATATATATATATGGGTCATGGCCTGGGTCAGGAGGGGAGGGGAGGGGATAGGAGGGGGAGGGGAAAGCTCCGGTAGAATACACTTATAAAATTCTCCAAGTTTGTACCTGGGTACGTGCTAATGAGGTTGAAAGAGACATATAGAGACATAGAGAGAGATAGAGAGAGATAGAGAGAGATAGAGAGAGCAAAGAGTAAGTTTCAAAGGATACAGGAAAGGTATTACAAGATGAGAGCTTGACACCTAAGAGAGGTCACGAGGAAAGGAGTTACCGGGGTTGCGACTTACGACGGGAATAGTGGGAGGGGGAGAGGGTTGGGGGTGGGGAATGGGGGAGCGAGAGGGAGAGTTAGAGAGGGTGGGGACAAAACTTAGGTGAAATTTGCGGAAAGCCAGCATGACTCGACGTATTTACCTAGTATTCGTACACTTACCGCGACCAGAGTACCGAGAGACCAGTGTAGTCGTGTGGTCGATGAAACGAAGCCGAAACTACGCGACGTGTAGTTTAGTAGTGGTAGCGATAATAGTAGTAATAGTAGTCCTAGTAGTAGTAGTAGTAGTAGTAGTAGTAGTAGTAGTTGCGGAGGACGAGCTAACGAGAGAGAGAGAGAGAGAGAGAGAGAGAGAGAGAAAGGTACTCGGGTGCTCAAGTTCCAGCAACGGACTAATCAAAAGCTTTAATTGGGTTTCTGCCAAACATAGAGAGACTACCACTGTCGAACTCGCGTTCCATTTTGCGAGATACGAATGCACCCGCCCTATCCTCCCCTCCTCCTCCTCCTCCTCCTCCACCCCTTAACTCTACACACCACGAAACCCGTTTTCCCCGGTACACCCTTCGCATCCTTCTTTTAAATACGTACCGATCTACCACGGTCCGTCTTCTCGTCGGAGAATCGTTCCGAACGATTTCGTATCGATATTTGAAATCTCTCCCTCTCCCCCTCTCTCTCTCTCTCTCTCTCTCTTTTCCCGCTTTCAACAATTTCGCAAAGAAAGACGCAGTGTGATAAAAATCCGCTTACGAGTTAGACGATTATTTCCGACGATTCACATACGCAATTCTTACGAACCTTCAATCCATCATCGAAATAACACGGACAACGAATCGTATGTGGTATTTGTTTCTACGACTTTCTTTTTTTTTTCTATTTATTGATCACTCTTTTAAACAAACATGATCAAGCCATCCAAACGAACAACAACCTCGTACACGTCTCAGTTCGCTCTCTTCTATTTTTTTTTCTCTCTCTTTTCGATCTCTAATCCTGTAACTACCAACCCCTCCCACTCCATCATTTCTTCTCGAAATCCTTTTCTCGTTGGTAGTACAATTTTTCACACTTTTTTTTTACGACCACCCGACCCGACCGTTCACCTGGTCCCGCAACTATCTCTATCTATCTATCTATCTATCTATCTATCTATTTATCTATCTATTTATCTATCTATCTATCTAATCCGAGGACGGTCGTTACGTTGTATCCTTAAACGGATGTACACGCAGACGAGAGTCTTCGTTAATCGCGGCCCAAAACGTGATTTTCATTTTCTATTCTCGCCGCCCAACGTGTAAAAGTTTTACTCGAACGGATAATAATAATTCACGCATAATAGTTACGCGAGAAAGCACGTACGGACGACGACGGTTCGCGGAAGGTTTTTATGGACGACAAAAAAAAATTATTAAAAGAGAAGGAGAAAAAAGAAATATGTGTGTGTGTGTGAGAGAGAGAGAGAGAGAGAGAGAAAAGGAAAAGGAAGAGAAGAAGACATGAACGAGATTCGGTTTGAAATTTCGCAGACAACGACCGTAACATATCGTTCTTTTTATTTTTTTTCTTTTTTTTTTTGCGCTTCAACGTCATTGTTCGTACTTCGTACTTCCGGCGGATGCAAGTTTTCGAGAGAGAGAGAGAGAGAGAGAGAGAGAGAGAGAAAGGAAGAAAGAAAGAAAAAGAAGGAGCAGGAAAAAATGATGAAAATCCAGGCGCTAAGAGAACTTAAATTAAATTTCAGCAGGGAACGCGCAAAATCCTGCGCCCCGTGGCAAACCGATGGGATAACGTGAGATAGGGAAATAGGCCGGTGGAGTTAACCGACCCGTACTTTCGGGTTCTTTTTTCTTTTTCTTTTTCTTTTTTTTTGTCTTTTTTTCATTATCTTTTTTCGCCAATGAAATTGAATATTCATCGATATCGAGGGAAAAAAAAAAAAAAGAAAAGAAACCTTTTTCGAGCTTTTTCTCATCAGAAATACTAAACGTCGGCCTTGACAAACTATTAGATGATGTATATATATTTTGTTATCTGTTGCGAATAAAAACTTTGAAAATTAACGAAAGGATAAAATATTTCATCTAATTAATCGTAAGACGATAGATTAATTTTATCGTTAAAAACGATCATCGAAAAATTACTGTCGTTAAAACTTTCACGTATATGCATACCCATAGATTACGTGCGACGTTGAGTAAGTAGTGGAGACGGAAACAAATTTTTACCTTTTTTTAATTGTTCTTTTTCTTTTTGCAATTTTTTATTTTTTTTTTTTTTGCTTCAGAAAACTTCAAACTTTCTACTTTCTAGCACGGCCAACGGACATACCTGGCCGACGACAAATTTCACGGTTACCTCATCGCGCTCATCGTAAATTTCTCCTTGTCCGCAATACTCCGGGACTATCGTTTAAAAATTTATTTTCATCGCGCTTGACACACGCGGGTATAGTTTAACGGTCCGAAACTAAATTCGACTTTAAGCAAAATGCCGGGAGTACGTAACGATGCTTTCCCATTATACTACGTGAATATTTATATGCGTACTTCCGTCTAACGTCGTCCATATTTTTTCATTATCGAAGCACAAACTCGTTGTCCAAACCTAAATATATATATATATATCTCATTCGTTATAGTATAAATTATTCGTACAATTTCAAGGACGAGAATGCATATATATTTCCTTCTTATTCTTCCAATGTTTTTTCTTTTTTTTTTTTTTTGAATCTAAAAACACATTGCAACGAATCGAAAAAGGCCAGTCGGAGCTGTCGACGTCTACCACAAAAAAAAAAAAAATAAAAAAAAAAACGTACAAACGTTTCTTTCTTTCGTAAAAACAAATCATTCTTTCGTACATCGATAAAACGTCGTTTTGTGTCTTTTGTTGATTTATTCGAAAACGTTATTCTACGAGAGCACAAATTCGATGTCATAAATCTATTTTTAATTTTCCTCTTAAAATAATACATATGACACACACACACACACACACACACACACACACACATATATATATATATTTAAATTAAGTAGATACTTGCATATCAAACGAATCGATATGCACGTATACACACGCGCAATCAATAGACAGATATTTATTTATATATATATATATATATATATATATATATATATATATATATATATATATCCGACGAAAACTATATCAAAATTTCAAAATCAAATCCTTCATCGCTTCTGTCAGGCGAATCTTGTTATTGATTAAACGATTCGAACGATCTCCGTTAATTGATATCGAAAAATACGCTGTCGATCGTATACGCGCTTTGATTTATGAATATCAATAATACCATCCACGAAAATAAATCGTACGATTGCAAAGAGACTGCAAAGGGATTGTTGTAATAATTGAATAAATAATATATCCGTACGCGTATGTCGCGAGTGACGTCGTGTTATGATTAATATATATATATATATATATATACACCACGTCGATAAATAATAGCGAGAATCGTTACGAGTATACCCTCTCGATCATTCCTATTAAACTTGTTAGAGGTCGATTTTGTATCGACTTTTCCGAAAATTAAAATGGAAAGAAAGGAAGAAAAACAAAATCAAAGGAAAAAGAAAAAAAAGTGAACAAAAGAATCATTTTCTCTGATACTTCGAACGATCTCTTTTAGAAAATACGTATATAAGTATGTAGTAAATCTAACGAAATGAGAGGGATAGATAGAGAGAGAGAGAGAGAGAGAGAGAGAGAGAGAGAGAGAGAGAGAGAGAGAGAGAGAGAGAAAGAGAGAACGAAAGAAAGAGAGAAACACGGTCTGAGAAAGACAAAGATTGAAATATTACAATTCTCGCAGATTGTCGCTGAAACAGTTTGAATGTTTTTAATGAAAAAACTTGGTGCCCGAGGCTGGAGCCCAGAGTTTCTGGAATTTCATTAACGCCAATAGCAGAGCAGCAAATTTCTCTCCTCGAGCCACCGTACTCGTTTCTTCATCTACCTCCTTTCCCTTCCACCCCCTTCCCCTCTCTCTCTCTCTCTCTCTTTTTGCCAGCAATCCTTCGTTGGTTCACCACACCTTCGCGTTCTTTCCTTTCAAATTTTTACAAGACACCCTCTCACCCGGATTTTGATATTTCTCTCTCTCTCTCTCTCTCTTTCCTTCTCTTTGACCGAAGATGAAAAAGAAAAAGAAGAAGAAGAAGAAGAAGAAGAAAAAAGAACTAGAAAAAAGATAGAAATGGTAAAGGTAAAAAACGAAAAAAAAAAAAAATAAATAAAAAGAAAGGGACAAAAAAAATCTAAGCTCCTTTTTCGTAAATCCTGCGTGAAGGAAATAGTAGTAGTAGTAATACAGAGAGAGAGAGAGAGAGAGAGAGAGAGAGAGAGAGAGAGAGAGAGAGAGAGAGAGAGAGAGAAAGAGAGAAACACAGCATGGAGGCAGCTGAGAGAGTTAATTAGACCGGCTACACGTTAATAAACTTAGGAAACAAGCGCCGTACAAGTGGACCGTCGAGCGTCGACCTTATTTCATACGTTGCTTTGCGATCCTACTCGCGAATTCGTTCGTTTGCATTGAAGAATGAACTACGACGACGGTAAGTCTAACAGAGAAGAAAATATTCTCTCTTTCTCTCTCTCTCTCTCTCTCTCTCTCTCTCTCTCTCTCTCTTTGTATCCCTCTCTGTCTCTCTCACACAGTCCACTAATGTATACTCCGTTTCACGGTTTCCCGCTTTCCATGGATTTCGAAGCTCGAAAAAAAAGGGACGAACAAAAATTAAAAAGAAAAAAAGAAAACAAAAGAGAAACGAGAGGAAGAAGAATAGAATAAAATAAAAAAAAAAAAAATAAAAAAAAAAAAGAAAGAAGAATCCAACGACCTTACCGGAAAGAAAAATATACGTTCGGGTAATGAACGAATTTTTTTTTTCTTTTTTTTTTTTTTTTTTTTTTTTTTTATATCATCGCGATAACTAAAGCGGAGCGCCCAATGCCGCGTTATTAAAAATGCGCGCCGCGCTGGAGGGGTAAAGGGAAAAAAGAAAAAGGAAAGAAAGAAAAAAAAAAAAAACAGGTAAAAGAAAAAAAGAGAGAACAAAGGACGATAAAAAAAAAATCAATTCGTAATTCCGAAACGAACTTTTATTCGGGGTTGAATCCTTTTTGTAAAGCGCCGTGGCGCGGGGAGGGATATTGCGGGAGGAGGGGGGGGGTGGGCAAAAACGAGAAAAAAAATGTACGAAGAGAATCGTCCGAAGTCGTGTTCGCTCGGATGAAAAAAAAAAAAAAAAAAAAGAAGAAAGAAAGAAAGATAAAAAAAACGATCACCATTAACGTATTATAATAATGTATCCTCGTATTTTCTCTTCGTTTTAAAGGAAGAACGAAAAATAGAAAGAGAAAGAGAGAGAGAGAAAGAGAGAGAGAGAGAGAGAGAGAGAGGAAATATTCGCCGTGGAAAGAATCGAAAAATATTAACGGACGATCCGCGACCAAAGCCAACGGAGATGAAAGAAACTCGATGAAAGATATAACATCGCGTTAATAATTCAACTTCGCATCTCGTTCGTTTTTAAAGTTACTATATACATAGATACCTACGTAGGTATGTATGTATTATCTCGAATGGAGGTGTACATAAGTAACCACCTCTATCCTATATCTGGTCGTATTAAAACCAGGAAAAAATGATTAAAAATACAGAAAGTGACACAAGTTTTTCATGATCCTTTTCCCGTTCTCCGAGTATCTCGATTTTCTTCTCTCTTTTCCTCCTCCTCCTACACACACACACACACACACACACACACACACATTTATACGTATAAATTTAAACGGGATTTCCTACCGCAAAGTGTTACAAAGTATCTTCGCCATAACGTAAGAGGAAAATTTATATCGTACTTTTCGTTGCGCGTTAAAAAGAAAGAAAGAAAGAAAAGAAAAAAAAAGAAGAAGAAGAAGAAGAAAAAAGTAAAATAAGTAAGACGCGTCCGAACGAAAATAAATTCAATTAACCACTGGATGAGGAAACGAATGCGAGAGAAGGGAAAATATAAATAAATAAATAAAAGTAATCGGTAACAAGGGAGAAAAAAAAATATTATTAACGAATGGGAACTCATCGTATAATAAATGCTGAATCGACTAAAGCGGATAATATTCTTGCGAAAGAAAAAAAAAAAAAAAAGAAAAAGAAACAGAAAAAGGAAAAGAAAAGAAGAGAAGATAAAAAGAAGGAAAAAAGAAAAAAAAAAAACAGGAAAATTCATTGCGACGAATTACGACGAGCTACATTCTCCATAATGTAACCAGCCTGCACGTACATATATTCATGTGCATATATATAAATATGTGTGTGTGTGTGTGTGTGTGTGTGTGTGTGTGTGTGTTACGGATATGTCTGATACAGTGCAAAACATTATTCCCATATTTTTTTTTCTTTTTATTCCTATCGTAACAATACCTTCCTTCCTCTCTACCGGGGATCTACGCCGCGAAAATAATTTTCCCTTTTTCACGAGAAAAGTACGAACTTGCTGGCTACAGAAGCGTAGAGAGTGAAGTAAGTGAATAAGAGGAAAAAGATCGCGGGAAAAGTAAAATCCATGCGCTCGTCGAAAACTGGATAGCTTTCGAGCTCCTCGGAGTCCTGGTTTGCGCTCTCTTCTTCTTTTTTCTTCTTCTTCTCCTTCTCCTCCTTCTTCCTCCTTTTTTTATGTTTTCTTTTTTATTTTATTTTCCTACTTCCGACGATTCGGAAGATTCTCGAGCCTCGAAAATTCGCCCTTTTTCTACGATGATATCGAGGAAGTTAATATTTTCAAAAAAGAGAGAGAGAGAGAGAGAGAAATGTGCGCGCAAATTTGTAAAAAAAAGAAACAAAAAATCTAACAGAATATTCCTATTATTGTCATTATTATTCGTAATAATGATAAAGAAAAAGAACGAACGAATTAGATCGTTAAGTAATATATCAAATTATTTTATAAATAATAAGATATCGTTCGTAAGATGATAAAAAGAATTAATCCTTGCTTAATAATATTCGCAATTTTTCTTTTCTTCTCACATCTTTGTCGCGAGTACAAAAATTACGTTGTATAACATAAATCTAAATATATTTATAAATATATCATGACTCCCGTATTCAAAAGCTATACTTAAATTTAATTGTTATAACACGGACGATATACGTTATTTCTGTTTTCGCAGATATATATATATATATAAATAATATATAATATATAATATATATAGACGTTGATTGATATTGGTACGTTTAACAACCGTAAACATTGCGAATGAAAAGACTTACAGGTGTCAATCTTATAACCATAGAGTGAAATTCTATGAGAGTCAAATATATATATATATATATATATATATATATATATATATATATATATATGCAGAGAATCAGTATACTTCATAGGTGTACGTGGCCTTCTCACGAATGAATGCAACCAAGACTGAGAGAAGATTTACGGGCAACGTGCCAGCACGCGAAGACCATAAACTTCCGTATTCCGATATGGTGTAACGGCTGTGAGCAAACGTTTCTACCATATCCATGCGCAGGATATCAATTCGAACATTACCCCCTCTCACCCCCGCCCCCAACCAACGGTGCTTTCTCATAGGATACCACTACCACTATTACACTATGGTACATATCGACGCGTACGAAACGCGTAACCCGCGTGGAAAGTTGATTCGTCGTATCAACAAAATATAAATATAAATATAAATATAAAAATAAAAATAAAAATAAAAATAAAAATGAAAGTAAAGGAAAAAAATGGGGAGATGAGAGTGGTTGGATTGGGTAAGGGTAGGAGTAAGGATAGGAATAAGGGTAGGGGTAGGGGTAGGGGTAGGTGTAGGGATGTAGGGGTAAAAATATTAAGAAAACTCGAACGTACCAAGCGACAAAGTGAAACAAGATAGTTCCGAGCCAAACCCCATTAACCCGAATGTTTCAACCATCCCTCTTTGGCACGTACACGCTAGACCGATCTAACTTCTATCTTTTTTTTTTTTTTTCTTCTTTTTTCAAGTCCATCCCTCCAAACGATAATACGCAAATAGTATAAAATACGACTTATTTTCTGACTTTTTAATATAACAACGAGAAAGAGAGAGAGAGAGAGAGAGAATTATTTTACGTTCGATACGATATTAACCCTTGGCGAATCGAGATCGTAGATTTTTCTTCGATATTAGATATATCGATCGAGACTTTGAAATTCTTCGAGGCAATAACGTTGAAAGAGAAAGAAAGAGAGAAAAAAAATCTACGAGAATAACACGTTCGTACGAATTATTATTTACGATCTGATCGTTTTCTAAGCCAATAATTTGCATAGAAAGTAAGCTGAAAGAAAAATTGTAGTTAGAAATAATCGAAAATATATTTTGTGTTTCTTTTTATCTATATATATATATATATATATATATATATATATATATATATATATATATATATATATATATATATAATCATAAAATTATTTTACGTTCGACGAGATATTAACTGGCGAAAATATTGGTTATATATGTGTATATTCGATATTACATACATTATCAATGGAATGACGAAATTATCGATGGATAATACATTGAAAGTATCGATTAGAATTATATTAATTATCTCGCAATTCTCGATTCTCACGTAATTAACGTTGTTATCTAATAAAATCTATAAAGTCTTGTTGAAAGTGAAGCTGGAAACAAAAAAGAAAGGAAATTACGATTGCGTTGTCGTCGGAAATGTTTATGAAAAAAAAAAAAAAAAAAAAAGAAAGAAAGAAATATTCCTCGAAAAAGGGATTAGGTGGTTTGACTACGGTTACGATCAAGTGGTCGAAAACAGTGCGGTGGATTTACGGAATGCTAAATCCGCTATATTGAAGCGAATCTCAACGTCCTTCGGCGTCCTACATTATCCTGGTGTTATCGAATACCGCTTTAGGCATTCGAATCAGCTTCGGCGACTGTGTTCTATAGTTAAACTCAACCGTATCGGTCGACTCCAATCGGTTAACCACGTCCACAAAGCACATAATTGCAATTCTCTCGGATAGTAAATAAAAACAGTTACAGGAAATTCATATTTATCGTAGAACGTTGCGTTCGCATTAAAAAAAAAAAAAAAAAAAAAAAAAAAAATATCTACATATATATGTATATTTTATCGTAATATTTATCGATGATAAATAAATGAAAGGAAAAAGAAAAAGAAGAAGAAACAATTATTCTGCGTATATATCCGATAATAACAATATACAATAATAATTAAAATAATAATTACTAAATACAATATACAATAATAATTAAAATATATAATAATAATAACGACGACGCCTGTGATATGTTAATATTAATAA
>OU427002.1:1256902-1264402 GCA_911387935.1 Dolichovespula saxonica
TCGCCTCGTAGAAATCGATATGCATCTATGCATGTTTGTGTGTATGTACTTACATACGTATCCCGTCGTATCCCAGATTGATTTCACGTGCCTTCGGGAATTACGGGATACGCGCGTGCGATATTAAACGAACGTAATTAATTACCCCGGTTGGTTAAGGGAACGCGAGAATAATCGAAAATTTCGAGAGGACAGGTAGACCGTTTAATTTTTACAATCCAACCGACTACGAGATTTTGATTTTCTTGTTTTATTTTTTTTTCTTCTTTCCCTCTCTTATTTTTTTTTTCGTTCTCTTCCTTTTCATGGGACGGGGGCGGTGAAAAAATATCATCGATCGATGGTATCGTCGTAATCGTCATTAGGAAAAGAAGAGAAAACAAATTTATTTTCCCGTTAAATTATTTTATGATATTAAGAAAAAAAAAAAAAAAATAAATAAACGAATGAATAAGTGAAGGAAGTGATAAAAAAAAGGGTTCGATCCAAAAAAAAAAAAAAAAACCGTGATTGTCGATCGATCGATAGATCGACCGCTTGTGTCGCGTTTTTTACTTTTTTCTTTCTTTCCTTTTTTTTCTCCCTTTCCTTCTCTTGGTTCCCCTTTTTTCATTTTATTCACTTTGTATCGTTATTATTATATCGATGCCTCGTACATCGATCGATAGTCAACGAACGAACTAACGCGATAAAAATATGGCCGAGAGAAAGTTATTCTAGCGTAAAAAGGTTAACGTTCTCTTCGAAGATATTCGCAGACAGAAAGAGAGAAAGAGTGAGAGAGAGAGAGAGAGAGAGAGAGAGAGAGAAAGAGAGGTAAATAACAAGAACGATTTTACACAAGAAAATACATACATATACACATACATACATACATACATACATGGATACGTTTCGTTTTTATCTAAAGATGCATCGCGAGGAGAGTTTAATTTCGATGCACGGTTGCTAACACGCATAAATGGTAGAAATGGGAATGAGAAGGGTGACACGAAAAGTGTATTAAAAGGCGTGTACGAAGCTTGGAGAAAGGGTTTGAGAAGGGCGCGAGAAGGGTGAGGGAGGATGGATGTGTAAGAGGAACGAGATGCCGTAGGGAGAGAGAGAGAGAGAGAGAGAGAGAGAGAGAGAGAAAGAGGATGAAAAAGGCGATATTACAAGCTGCATCGATCTGCACCTTCCTGGAAAAAAGAGCTAACGCATAATTGAAAGTGCAACCTACGTTGTACGCTATAACGTTTTCGTTGCTACTTATTACAAACGAGAGAACGAACGAACGATAGAACGTACGTACGAACGTAGCGACGTGGATAATAACGAAACACACAAGAGTTTGCTTGCGATGCGTTGCGACGTTGACGCGAAGACGTATTTCACGAGAAATAGCGACGTGCGAATCGTGCAAAGGGAAACTAAACGAAACCGAAAAAGAAAAATGGGAGAGAAAAACGAACGAACGTACGAACGAACGTACAAACAAACTAACTGACTAACAAACGTGACGAAAGAATGAAAAAAGGAAAGGGAAAGTCATTCGATATTTGACGAAGTTCGACATATTCCTACACACACATCTCTCTCTCTCTCTCTCTCTCTCACTCAGTCACTCTCTTTTCCTCTCATTAATTATCAAGTTACACGTGTACGTGTCATTGACTAATCTCGATGAGTTATGGATAGATAAAAATGAAAATAAATTTGAGCGTACGCGTCTAATTACATAGAGATAAATAAGTATATCGTATCCGTACATACACACACACACACACATATATATGTATATATAAATATAACCTGTCGATGTATTTAAATCGTAAAGGGAAGGGCTGCTAATAGAAAGATAATACTATTTAATAGTTTTACGTTATATACATAAGCGTCGAGATAGATAAACGTATTCGAAATGAATTTGCATACATCGATTAGGTATATGTAAAGGTAGGAGGAGTAGGAGGAAGAGGAGGAGGAGGAGGAGGAGGGGGAGGGGAGGTCTCTCGGCCTCGCCTCAGCTTGCATCGCATCGCATCGCATCGCATCGCATCGCATCGCATCGCATCGCATCGCATCGCATCGTCTCGCATCGTCTCGCCTTGCCTCGCTTCGGTCCGATGCCTCCTCTCTCTCTCTCTCTCTCTCTCTCTCTCTCTCTCTCTATCTCTATCTCTATCTCTCTCGGTTGAGTATTATCGCGAATAGCGTGCGTTCCACGCTAACCGAGATTTCACTGGGATTACCTGCGGATTGCTGAATCAGAATTACCCCGGAGCATATTATTACGCTCCGTGAAGCGATCGACGAAGCCACTTGAAAACGGAATTACCAACCAACGTAGACCACCCTCTCCTCCTCCTCCTCCTCCTCCACCTCCTCCTCCTCCTCCTCCTCCTCCTCCTCCTCCTCCACCTCCTCTTTCACCTATCGTCACGAGAATTTTCAGATCTTTAATGCGGAAAAGAGGAGCTACCACCGCGAGTTAAAGAACGAATTGATAATAAAGGAATAGCTGCCAGGTGGAATATTCTATTCGTCGTCGATCCTCTCTCTCCTCCCCCACCCACCCCCTCCCCCACCCTCTCTCTCTTTTTTTTTTTTCATTTGTTCTTTCTTTCTTTTTTTTTTTTTTTTCTTTTACACCCGCCACGCCGTACCCACCCCACGGCGCCATACCCCTCCCCCGTTCCTCCCTCGCCACCCCTCCTCCCCCGATCTCTAGGATCGTACAAATGGACGACCTCTATCTTCCTTTCTACTCTTTGTCGTATCTTTTCTACGTTCATTCCCATTCTACTTCCAATCGGCTTACTACGAAAGAACGTTTCTACTGAATAAATCGACGAGAGAGAGAGAGAGAGAGAGAGAGAGAGAGAGATACTACACACACACAGACACGCACACACATACGCATACGCATACACAAACGCAGGACACATAGAGGCATACACATACTCGCGCGCGCGCGCGCGCGCGTACGGCTATCGTCCTTCTCTCGTGTGTGTTACTCCGCGAACATCCGTCGGTCGAATCGTTTTCGAATAATCTCCCTTGAGAATAGAAGCTTTTCAAATGTTACGTGACGTATTTGTTAGTCGAACGAGTTTACGGCTTTTGGAATATCCAAGGAGGCGAAGGCGAAGGCGAAGGCAAACGGGGAAGGGTGATGGTTAAGCGAACGAGAACGATTAACTTATTATCGTATCGTATCGTATCGTATCGTATCGTATCGTATCGTATTTTATCGAATCGAATCGATACACGTTCGTATGTAACGCGCGCAAATTAAATATATCAGATCGTTTGTCGTAACGAGTGTAAGATAATACGAATAAGAACGAACGGATCACGCTGAGAGGAGCGTTTGTGGATCGTTGAACTCGATGATCGGATCGATAACGAGGGGACCAACGAGAGAGTCTGTCGTAAAATTTGAGATTAAATGAAATTTGTGGGAAGAGAAGGAGAGAGAGAGAGAGAGAGAAGAAAAAAAGAAATACAAATATAGGAGGGTGGAGGGGGTAAAGCGTCCAAAATAGACGGAACGTAAAGGGAAAAATTTCTTTCGTTTTTTATCCAACGTGATAAAAATGGTCTGCCCGTGCGTAAAACGTTTCGGTTAAAACAAAAGACAAATAAAAAAAATTTGTTGAAAAAAAGGAAAAAAGAAAGAAAAGAAAAAAAAGAACGGAAAAGACCAAGATTTAACCGAACAACGAACGCACCATTTCCATTCAACCAATAAGCCCGCGGTTCGTTCCGTTTCCCACCCCCCCTCCCCTCGCCACCCTCGCCAACCACGACTCCTCTTTGATGTTTCACCGACCGACGATTGATTTAATATTAAGTTTTCTATTTCTTTTTTTTTTCTTCTTTTGTTTTGTTTTGTATTTTTTTTTCTTTTTTGTTTTTCTTCAAATTTTCGACGTTTCAAACGTCTCGACGTTCGACTCCTTTTCTTAAACAACGACGAGAGGTGGCTTTGTTGACTCGAGAGTATCGCTTTACCGCACGTTAATTTGCAATTTAAACTTTGCTAGTGTAATCGTCCTCTCAGAATTTCCCTTATCCAGAAAGACAGACAAGAAGAGAGAGAGAGAAAGAGAAGGACAAAGAGATGAATATATATATATATATATGCAATCTGTTTTACAATTAAATGCACGAAGCAAAACGGGAAGGACTACAAAATATCTTCCCAGTGGTATTAAATCTTGAAATGGCGGAGAACGGGATATATATATATATATATATATATATATATAAAGGGCAAAGTAATATTTACTTGTAAGTAAAGAAAGGCTAAATGAAATTTTGTTTGTTTTTTTTTTTCCTTTTTTTTTTTCTTCTTAAAAATATAAACCGTAGTAATGAAAACTGTTACGATTGCTGTCCGATACGAAACGGTACAGAGAGAGAGAAAGAGAGAGAGAACTTCGTCGCGAATGATAAACAATCCATATAAATAGAATAATATTTCATTTTGTGGATCTGGACGTAAGGATAAATTGAATAAACACTTAATGGGAAAGAAAGAGAGATAGAAATCTAGTCGGGTTATCGGCGTATCGAAAAATTCGAATTTTAACGGAAATATATATATATATATATATATATATATATATATATAGAGAGAGAGAGAGAGAGAGAGAGAGAGAGAGAGAGAGAGAAAGATAAGAGTCAGTGGTATCGCGAGTTACATACACAAGTTCTTGGAGAAAAGTTAAGGAAAAAAGTAAACAAGGTCGACCTTCGTGTATTTACCTTTATTCCTCTCTCTCTCTCTCTCTCTCTCTCTCTCTCTCTCTCTCTCTCTCTCTCTCTCTCTCTCTCTCTCTCTCTCTTTTTCACTATAAGAAAATCTACCTTGGTACCTGTATCTATAGACGACTAACCATCTCCTTTAAAAAACACCATACGAATCGACGATATCAGCCCCACACGTAAGATAGAGAAAGAAAGAAAGAAAGAATGGAAAGAAAAGGAGAAAAAAATATAAAAAGATAGATAAAAAGGGGGAAGGAGAATACAAAATCATTTCGAGTTCGATACGTCGAATCCCAAAGAAAAATTCAATTCGCTCCTCTAAGGAAGAATCGAGGAAACGAACCGAAACGAAACGAAACGAAACCGAACCTGAACTAAACGAAGAAAGAAGAGATGATGATATAAAAGAAAGCTTCATTTATAAACACTCAAAAGAGAGAGAGAGAGAGAGAGAGAGAGAGAGAAAGAATGATCAAATGATTCGATATAAACGACACGATTTTAATTAATTTTCTTTCGTTAATTACAAATCGTATGACAAATCGTATGAAGAATTTTGTAAAAAAAAAAGAAGCCAACAAGAAAATTAGAAAATTACTACGTTCTTTTTTCCCGTCTCGGTATCGGTCTTAAAGTTTAGAAAACATTGATGAAAGAAAGAGAGGGAGAGAGAGAGAGAGAGATAGATAGAAAGAAAGGATAATAGTCGTTAGCTAATATTTTATTAGCACCTCGTTATTACTTAGTCGTTAGGAGAAGGAATGCTTGATAAAAAATGTAACGTTACAGAGAGAGATAGAGAGAGAGAGAGAGAGCCTGCAGTAACTGTGCTTTCAACGATGACATAAACAATACATGTTATCCCTTGACCTCTCTCTCTCTCTCTCTCTCTCTCTCTTTATCTCTATCTCTCTATCTCTTGTTCTATTGCTTCATTCTAACCAAAATCAAGAGCCTATATCATTGTCTATGCGGTTCGTGGCTTTTATTATCCGAGTTCGATGTAACAATAGCAAGAATCGAAGTTACGACCTCTCGTTTCTCTCTCTCTCTCTCCCTCTCTCTCTTTGTAACAACAACAACAACAACAACGACAAAAACAACATAGGTCTAACCACTCCGCTAACATCATTGCCCTAACGTTCGTTCGTCCGCGAAACTTCAAACCCTGCTAGAACTGTCTCTTAACTCCTTTCTCTTCATAGAACTACGGTGAACAATAACAATACTACTCGTACGAGTACAACAGTGAATTTAATTGTTGTCACCGATTGCAAAGTGCCATTTCACATTATACCACAGTGTGAATGTATTTATATATGTATGCATGTATGTATGTATGTATGTATGTATTTATACGTACTTACAAACGCACACGCATATACAGAATACATATATAAACAGCCGTAATGTTTATGTTCTTCGGTTTTCATTATATACATATATACATATACATATATATACATATATACTTATATATATATATATATATATATATATATATATATATATATACTCAAGTAACAAAAGACAAGCAATTAATTTCGAAGATTTGATTTCAAGGGTTCGACACGGATTTAATTTTCTTTTTTTTTTTTTGTCATGGAGATAATACTCGTAAAAGAACGAATACCTCCCCTCCATCCCTATCGTACCCCCCACCCCCCACCCCACTCCCCAGCCCCAGTTTCCTTTTCCCTTTATCGATCCATCTACGTAGAAGAATCATCGTATGCATTTTACACGGGTTACGATTCAATCAAGGAATTAATTGATAACCACGAGACACTTCGATGGGATTGGATATTGCTTTTACGAATGATCTATAACGTTTCCGTTATACTCTCGTACGTTTAATTACGTTTCATCGTGAGCGAGATAATTCTATAAGATATCCTGCTTTCATCGGGATTCCCTTTATTGCTTCTCGATAATCGATATAACTTGAATATAAAAAATGTATACATTTATATATGCATATGTATGTATCAATTTTAATGATGTGAATCGAATCGAAACGAAATTGAAGTTTAAAAAAAAAAAAAGAGAGAGAGAGAAAAACGAAATATTACGGCAAATGGATGACAATTTTAACGAGGGAAGAAAAATAAAATTTAAATAAGTAAGGAAGAGCTTGAGAAATATTTTTCTTTCTTTCTTTATTTTTTTTTCAAATCGCACAGGAGAACATGATTTGAAAACGGACCGATTTTTAATATTACGCGGGCATAAAAGACGAGATGACCGTCCGTAAAAAAAAAAAAAGGGAAAAAAATCCATTTCACGATTGCGTAGGACCACTTTACGAGTTTAACTTCGACGTTTCTAAACGCGTATACGAGCCACCTGTGAGTGTCCCTTGATACCGTCGAAATCACTATGACCTTCTACGAATCGACCCTGACAGATAACGGATAAACCGATTCCACCTTTCCTTTTTCTGTTTACTTTTTTCTTTGCCCTCTCTCTCTCTCTCTCCCTCTCTCTCTTTCCTTCTCGTTTCACCCCTTTTCATTCTTTCTTCCGTTATTCGACTCGATCTGTAATCCTTTTTCAATTTATTCGACCGACGAATTTTCATTACGATCGTAAATTATATATATCGGGTCGTCCGTAATATTCGTGCGCCGATTTTGAAACATAAAAGATTTCATTTAATTTTAATATACATTCATTGTACATTTACATTCAATTTTAATATACATTTATTAAATTGTTGTTGTTATTATTATTATTATTATT
>OU427002.1:1271902-1286902 GCA_911387935.1 Dolichovespula saxonica
TTCAACATTTTTGTTGTTGCGAGAACGTATTTATCAAATATCACCTTGAAGTAACGAACGGAAGGAAGAAAGAGATGGATAGAGAAAGAGAGTAGGAGAGAGAGAGAGAGAGAGAGAGAGAGAGAGAGAGAGAGAGAGAGAGCAAAAAAATAAAAAAACAAATATATATATATATATATATATATATATATATATATATATATAAGGATAGAAAATATGTTAGAAAGAGACGGACAAAGAAAAAGATAAAAAGAAAAAAACAGAGAGAGAGAGAGAGAGAGAGAGAGAGAGAGAGAGAGAGAGAGAGAGATGCTGTCACTGCTTCTGCTGCCGTGGTGCTTCTACTCGAGTTGAAGTATTCTCAAGTAGGCTTGTCATTGGGGCGGGGGGTGGATGGGGGATGGAGAAGACGTTAGATTCACCCCCCGTTCCTCTCTCTCTCTCTCTCTTCTTCCTTCTCTTCATTTTCTTTTTCTTTTCCTTTTACTGACGGATCCTCGTCGTCATGACAACTGCGAGGGATGCCGAGCGTGAGAAAGAACGACTGGAAAGTAGTAACGTGTCCCGCTTGAAGGCCGACTTTGTCGTCCCTTCGAAAGGCTCTCCCTCTCCCTCTCCCTCTTCCCTTCTCTCTCTCTCTCTCTCTCTCTCATTCATTCTAACTCTCCCCTACCTTATTTTCTCCCGAGTGTTGGAGAAATTCGATTCGTTTCGATTCGATCCCATTCGATTCCATTCGATTCCATTTGATACGGGCGTTTATCGCATGAGATTAACGAGATTAAAGATAATCGTTCGATCGTATTATACGTAATAACTTTATTTATTCACTCTCCTCCTTTTCTCCGAATTATTTTTCCTTTCTCTCCTTTTCTTGTTTCTTTCTCTTCTTCTTTATCTTCGATTTGCTAATCTCGCCATTTAATCCCCCCCCTCCCCGCCCCCAGCCCAGTCATTCCCTCCACCCATTACGTGATATCCGATTAGAAAGGACTATTTCACACCCCCAACCAACCCCCTCCGCTCGTTTTCGACATATTTTCAACGACGAACGTTTATTACGGACGCTAAGATTTTAATATTCCTATTAATTCTCCTACACAATCGTTAAAAAATTAAAACGTACAAGTTGCGATTGTCGATTCATTCCGGTCGTAATTGAAATCAATTATAAATCGTATGTCATCGTTCCTCGCAGATGATTCGTGAAAATGTGGTATAAAACGATGTACGGGCGATGGTTCGAAGGGGTCGTTATTTTTTTTCCTATTTTATTATTTTCTTTTTTTTTTTTTTAACAACAATAATCCATCCTTCTCGCGCGCGATAACTTTGATCCCGTTTCTCCCCATCCCTACCCCTCCCCCTCCCCCTCCCCGAGAGTGCTTTCCTTTGAAGAATCATGTCGTTCCCCGAATTGCCATCGTTACGTTTTAACGTGACTACGGTATTAACTGACACGTAGTATCTGACAGTCGGATTTTACTTTTCTTTTTTCTTTTTTCTTTTTTTGCCTTTCGTTCTTTCGTCAGACGAAAGGATTGTTTATGATAGGAGAGGGAACACGGTAATAACGTTTTTCCAATTATTATACCGAATGAATCATATATATATATACTCGTTGGTTAGAGAAACGATGAAAGGTCGTTGTTACGATTTCATACTGAACGAACTAGCTAGAAAGAATCTGACAAGAGCAAAGTAGTTGCGTCGTTCGCAGCAGACGGTTGACTCCCTCCCTTTTCGTCTACCTGTCTCTCTCTCTCTCTCTCTCTCTCTCTCTCTCTCTCAATATATGAGAATGAAAGTCAGTGATCATTTCAGGTTGATTGATAGATCAATTACTTTTACCTCATAATCTCCTAACGACGAAATAAATTTAGTTTCCGACAGCGACACGCTTGATGCAACGTTAAACGGTCCAACTGTGTTATATCGAGAGAGAGAGAGAGAGAGAGAGAGAGAGAGAGAGAGAGAGAGAGAGGGAGAAAGAAATAATCAAACGGAATGACGTTTTAATCACGAATACTGAATTTTATCGAAAATACGTTCGCGTCATCACGATACCATCGGGATTCGATATGATATATATATATATATATATATATATATATATATATATATATATATATATATATCCAATTTATTTTAACGTGGGCCCGAAAATATTTATCACCGGAAAATTCTACCACCATATTTGGCGTTCCCCAGGCATTTTGTAATAAGCGCATGTACGTGCGCGCGCGCGCAATAGAAAAATTTGGAAAAGAAAAATTTGACGCGTGACGCACGTCCCCTCCCTCCTCTCCTCTCGCTCGCATATTTTTTTTTTTTTCGTATTTTTTTATTCTTTTTTTTATCTCTTCTCTCTCTCTCTCTCTCTCTCTCTCTCGGCCGATCTCGCGTCGCGCGAATTCTCTATCGTCACTTTTTTGTATTTTCGTTGATCATCGAAGGAAAAAGCGAGAACGGTGGGTAAAAAAATACTCGCCAAGTATCTCGATTATTCTTCCACTCCCTTCCTCGAAAAAAGAAAAAAAAAAAAAGAAAAAGAAAATATATGTCGCACCTATTCTCTACCACCTATCCTTTTCTTTTCTCTCTTCGGTCAAACAAACAACCCTTATCTTACGACCATTTTTTTTTCTTTTTTCAATTATTACTTTTCTCGCAGAGATTCTCATCCACTGATATATATCTCGAATTATGTCTCCGGAGAAAGAGATAGATAGATAGATAGAGAGAGAGAGAGAAAAAGAGAGAGAGAGAGAGAGAGTAAGTAAAGCAACTATTTTCTAGGATAATAATCATACGTTTCCTTTGTATTATGTATGATGAAACTATAACTAGAGATTTCTCTTCTAACATAGTTAACAAACAAATACCCTTTTGGATTCTTCAGAAGTTTCCTTGGTTTAATATACATATAAATATATATATATATATATATATACATACATACATACATACATACATACATACATACATACATACATACATACATACATACATACATACATACATATATATATATATATATATATATATATGCACGATAAAACATGATTGCGCGAGTTGGTTTACGTGGATAAATAAATACGTATATACGTATATATGTACATATGTATTGGTGGTGTTCTCGTATCGTAGTCTCAGCTGTTTATATCTACGAGAAAGAAAGTAAGCTCCCTTCGCTCGTAGAGAAAGTTAACGAACTTGGTTGCCGTACACCATCCTTACTTTCTCTCTCTCTCTCTCTCTCTCTCTCTCTCTCTCTCTCTCACCCCCGTCCTTCTAACCACCCACTCCCCAACGTACTTTAGCCCTACCCACTCTATCATTCTGCTCTGCTAAACGATAAGAACGTAACATCCATCAACGGAGAAACGAAGCAGCTTCCTTCCAGAGATTATTGTGCTATTTCAGTCGGCCGTAAGACGAACGGGGGCACCAGGGGGTAGTGAGGGGAGAAGATCGGGGAGGGGGAGGATCGGTTGGACGGAGAGAGGAAAAAATATATATTACGTCTTCTCTTAATTTCGTAGGACGAACGCGTTCTTCCGAATTTTTTTTTTTCTTCTTCCTTCTCCTCCCTTTTTCCTTCCCTTCCCACCCTTCGATCATATTCCTCTTCCTTTTTTCTTTTTGCTTCGTTTTTTGTTTTCTTTTTCTTCTTTTTTAAGGGACAGGGTGACGAGAGGGTGAGGAAAGTATCGACGAGGGACGACGATTCTTTCGAATTAATCATTTTTTTTTTGTTTTTTTTTTTTTTGCTTTTTCTTTTCTCTTTCATACGAACGGAAAGTCCGTTGTCAGAAAGAAGGAAAGAGATTATATTATTTATACGACAATTCGCATTCATCCTTCTTCTTCATTCCCAACTATTTCTCTTTCTCTTTCTATCTCTCTCTCTCTCTCTCTTTTTCTTTCTTTCTCTCTCTCCTTGTTCTCCCCTCCTCCTTCCATCCATTGCTCATTCTCTTTTATTAGCATAATTTCAATGGTTTATATCACTAATTATCAAGAAATAAGATATTTATGATACACGTTTCGAAGTAAAAAGAAAAAAAAAAAGAAAACAGGGACAAAAAGAAAATTAAAAGTAAAAGGAAGAGAGAGAAAAAGTGAGAAAGAGCGAGAGATAGAGATAGAGATAGAGATAGAGAGAGAGATAGAGAGAGAGAAAAGATGAATATTTTTGCTCGGTCGTGTCGACGATCGCTTTTTATGGCTACCATGGTTACCTTCGATTTGCATTTATTCAAGTTTTTGCCCGACGTCGAAGCTTGGATATATTATTTGGCCGACGGGATGTATTATGATGGCTCGTCGACAAATTTTATAACGGCATCGTACACGAGTACGTTTTTGATCGGGACAGATTCGATATGGGAGTGTATTGTTCGATATAGAAAAACGAAAAAAAAAAAAAAAAAAAAAAAAACAAAAACAAATAAAACAAATAAATATACGACCACTTTACCGTCTTATATCGCGTTATCGCTATGGGGAATCAACAAAATCATATCTCTACGTTATCAATCAATAAAATTAATATCGTTGTATCAACAATCGGATTCAGATAAATTTTTCCAATGTAATTAAAATTATTATCTCTATATCCATCTCTGTCTCTCCGTTTTCGTTTAGGTTAAATTAAATCTGAAAGATATTTATAAAGTATATCGAATGGCAGTAAAAAATTTTTTAATTAAACCCTTTTTGTGAAAATTTCAGTCCGACAAATATACCCTGACAAAGACGACGACGACGACGACGACGACGGCGGCGGTTTATTCTCACGTTTTACTTACCAAAGTTTATTCAAAAGGTTGTAATCCCTCCACGGCCTCTAATTTCCTTCAGATTTCAATTTCTCTCTTTGGAAAACCACGTTGGGAATGTCTCAGAGGGTACCAATCCCTGAACATGAAATATCCATCTACTTTTCTCTTTCTTCCCTTCTCTCTCTCTCTCTCTCTCTCTCTCTCTCTATCTCTATCTATCTCTATCTCTCTCGCTCCATTCCTCTCTTGTCTAGTTTCTTCACGTAAAATCGCGGGATCGTCGAACGTTCAATACATACATACATATATATATATATATATATATATATATATATATATATATATATATATATATATATATCGACGCTAATCCTAGCTGGGATTAAGATTGTAATTTCTATCTATCTAACTGACTAACTAACTAAATAATAACGATTTCGTTGGATCACAAAGTTATGGCCTCTTTGGTGTGCGAGTACTTAAGCCAATAGTAAATCCATTAAGAAAGGCAATGTCGAGTTCGAAAGGAACGGAATAAGAGAATGAAAGAGAGAGAGAGAGAGAGAGAGAGAGAGAGAGAGAGAGAGAGAGAGAGAGAGATGATAAAGGTCTCTGTGTGAACAAGCGAGAAAGAAAGTTTTGTTCTCGTTAGAGAAATTTCCCGTATACCCTCATCCCTCCTCCCACACGCACACACACACACATACACGCACACACACACACTTCACATATCTCACCTTCGCTGCCACCCTCTCCCCTCGAACCTCACCCAATCCCTTCCACGACCACCAACACATCTCTGCCAAACGACCGTTTCCTTGAAAATTGAAAATTGATTTATCGTCGAAACTATTCTATATGAACTTACTGGAGATTTATAATAGGATCCTAAATTTATCCGACACAATTATTTATTTATCTATTATTTTGTTTATTGTACGATTAATCGGAATAAATCGAATGAATGTTTGAACGACGTGAGGTAAAAATTTATAGAGAGAAGGTGGAAATAAAAAGAGAGAGAGAGAGAGAGAGAGAGAGAGAGAGAGAGAGAGAGATAGAGAGATAGAGAGGTATGACGTGAATTTTCCACGTCCCTGAATTTTACTTTTTTCTCTCTCTCTCTCTCTCTCTCTCTCTCTCTCTCTCTGTCTTTCTCTCTCTCTCGTCAAAGGCAAATCGTTCCTATCGCTCCACTGAAAATCTTACAAAGATTCCTTTGCGGAGGCAAAGGAAGAAAGGAATAAAGAAAGAAAGAAAGAAAGAGAGAGAGAGAGAGAGAGAGAGAGAGAGAGAGAGAGATATGACAGATATCAAAGAAATTTACTGATTTCACCAATCGTGCGATATATTACCTCAACAATATGCATTAAGTTTTTCAAAAGAAAATTCGCGACGATGATTACCAGATATGATTGGCAAACGAGTTTCTATATATAATAATTTCACGCGTAAGAAGTAATAAATTAAAAATAAAAAAAAAAAAAAAAGGAAAACAAAACTACTCTGAAACATTCAACGTTTAACGAATAACGAATACGATTTTTGACGAGTTATTCGATTCGTTAATATATCAATGCATTTTTCTCTACACAAATTTCTATTGTTTTTTTTCTATCTCTCTCTCTCTCTCTCTCTCTCTCTCTCTCTCTATCTCTATCTATCTATTTATCTCTATTTCTATCTCTATCTCTCATTTCAAGAAACGTCAGGCATTTTGTATTAACGAATGAAACGATTTATACAACGAGTCATTAGATTCGTTAATACGCTAATTAAATTTTTATCGATCAAATCATACATATATTTTCTTTTATTTTCCTATCATTTATTTAATAATTATTAGAGTACCACAGTTTGTCCATAGTTAAACGAATTAACTATTATTTACAACTGATGACGAAGGATGCCGTTAAAGCATTTATTTTTATTCGCAATGGTGTCGAAATTGGCGATAGATACGTCGAGAGACTCGTTTGCCGTGGAAAAGTGGCCGAACGATGATTCGGTAGACCTATTTTGTTTGTTTGTCTTTCTCTCTCTCTCTCTCTCTCTCTCTCTTTATCTATCTATCTTTCTCGCCCATCCGTTGTTAGTAATACCTCGTTTCGTTTTCGCGTATCGTTTATCGTCTCTGGACCGCTACTACAAATCTGCTTGAATACCTCAAGATCCTCGTTGTTACGGACGGAACGTAATAAAAACTACCTCATTAAATGCGGATTAAACGTGGGGGTTGGTAGTAAAGGGGTGGTGGAGTGAGGGTGAAGTAGGGGGAGCATTAACAATCGACGTTGTCAGCGATTCTTTCAAGAACGAAAAGAGAGGAAAAGAGAGAGAGAGAGAGAGAGAGAGAGAGAGAGAGAGAGAGAGAGAGAGAGTGAGAGATACAAAAAAAAAAAGAAAAAGATGAAAGAAAATGCGAAGGGAAAAAAAGATGTCTCTTTTTAAGATGATAAAAATGAAAGACTGGAGAGAATAAAATCAGCTGGTAATAACCGATCTTTTAACCTTTTTCTCTCTTTCACTGTCACTCTTTCTCTCTCTCTCTCTCTCTCTCTCTCTCTCTCTCTCTCTCTCTCTATTTTCTTTATTTTTATTTCTTTCTTTATTTCTACCAAGTCACTTTTCAATGTAACTTTAAATTTTCTGTAAAATTTTCTGTAAAATTTTCTATAAAATTTTCTGTACTTACATGTAACTTTTCAATGTACTTTAAAATGTAATATATAATGTACATATGTGTGTGTGTGTGTGTGTGTGTGTGTGTGTGTGTGTGTGTATGTGTGTAAATATTTGCGAGCGTACGTGTACGTACATCGGCTTAAGTATGAAGATACGCTTGTGTCGAATAATATAATACATTTGCTTCTATATTCGAAATCAAGAGATAATCCAATGACGACGATCGTTGAGTTCTAATTTCCCATGAGTACACGCTCTTTTGACGTTCATCGTGGGCTATCTGTGTGGTGAAAATATTACTTCTTCGATATTCCTTCGCTTCGCTTCGTTTCCTTTCGTTTCGTTTCGTTTCGTTTCATTTCGATTCGGTTCGGTTCGTTTCGTTTCGTTCTGACTCGCGAAACAAACAGATCATCGGACAAATCGTTTTTAAATAAATCCAATTAATAAAAAAAAAAAAAAAAAAAAGAAAATTCGATTGTTACGTCGAAACGAGCAGAGTGATCAAACGTTATGTGTTCGGTGTACGTGTATAGAAGAAAAAAAAAAAAAAACAAACAAACAAACAAAAAGAAAAAAAGAAAATAAAGTTCATCAGGTTCAGTATGAACATTCTTGCACGATCATGTCGGTGTGTAACACATGAGTGTCCATGTACGGTACTGTCCTTTGTCATAAAATTTTTACGAGTCACTGCTATTGACAAGAATAACGTTACTTCCAAAAAACTTTTCACTAGGTCTGTACCCTGACACTCTGTCCTTCTTGTCTACACTAGATTCTTTTCCTAACTTTATGGAGCATATTCTCTCTCTCTCTCTCTCTCTGTCTCTCTCTTTCTTTATCTATCTATCTATCTATCTATCTCTCTCCATCTTTCTTTCTTTCTTTCTTTCTTTCTTTCTTTCATCCACTCCATTTTTGCCCATTTTTCTCTTTTCTCTTAGAAAGCTCGAACGATCGATACGAGAAAACGTAAGATATAGACATCAAATACATACATACGTATATGTGTGTGTGTGTGTGTGTGTGTGTGTGTGTGTGTGTGTGTGTGTGTGTGTGTGTGTGTGTGTGTGTGTGTGTGTGTGTGTGTGTGTGTGTGTGTATACGTAATATGTATATATGTGTGTATACGTAATATATATATATGTCTAAAGTTGAATATTAAAGTTTACTTACTGCGTTAATTTATAATAAGTTTACGATGAAACTTTTCTCAACTAATTAGATTTAAATATATATACATATACATATATATATATATATATATATATATATATATATATATATATATTCTATTATATAGATATTTATTCTAGATATATTCCATATCGAGAAGTACGACATAACGTTTATACATCTAAAACGAGCTTAATATTCGTTAAATTAATTTACTTACGACGGATATCGTCGTAATGAGATATACCTTACAAAGTGTATTTCATTTTCGTGCACTTTACTTCGATACCTTGCGCTGTCGAATGAAAATTTATGAACGTGATTCATGAATCGTATCACGAAAATTTTCTTGTAAAAAAAAAAAAGAAAATAGAAAGGAGGAAGAAAAAATGAGTCAGACCTCTCTCTCTCTCTCTCTCTATCAATCTATCTATCTCTATCTCTATCTCTCCCATTAGTTTCTTTTCTATTTATTCTTCCTTTACCATTCTTCTTCTTCTTCTTCTTCTTCTTCTCCTTTCATGTTCTCTTTTCTCGGTTGTCCTTTTATATCTCTTCGAGAATAGAAGATAAGGAAAGAGAGAGAGAGAGAGAGAGAGAGAGAGAGAGAAAGATAGAAAAAAAAAATAGAAACTCGTGTCTCTCGTGAAAAATTGCGTTTCCCTCTCGACGCGAAATGCTTCGTCTTCGTCGTCTTTCGACGGTACACGAGATACGATACTCATAATATTTTCTAAAAGCACGTCTTTATGAAAAAAGCCAGGAAAATAAGGGAGCAAAGAAAAAGAGAAAGAGAGAGAGAGAGAGAGAGAGAGGTGGGGGTGAAGGGGTCGAAGGGAAAAGAGAAAGCGCATCAAAGAAATTGCAGGACGAGTTGCGGTGCAACACCTTCGATCGAAAAGAAGAAGAGGAAAAAGAAAATTGAAAAAATAAGTAAAAAGAAAAAAAAAAGAAGGAAGGAAGGAAGAAGAAAGAAGAAATAAAAAAAGGAACGCGTTCGTGTTGTAAGTATATGAGAAATGATTACGACGGACCAGAGAGAGAGAGAGAGAGAGAGAGAGTTGTAAAACTAACGAGAGATTTCGTTGAGCACGATGTCAAGGCTATAATCCTATTCTTTCATTTTTTTTCTTCTCTTTCTCTTTCTCTTTCTCTTTCTCTTTCTTTCTTCTTTTTTTTTTGTTGTTTTGCGCGTGAAAATGTACTACGTCCGAAAGAAAATTTAATAACGAAATGAGAAGAAAAGAGAAAAGTTGAAAGAAAGAGTGGACAAAAAAAAAAAAAAAAAGAAAAAAGAAAGAAAACTCTCCTCCCCCCCCCTCTTTTCCGTCTCGAAACCATTCCGTAATACACGGAAATGCTCCCCATAATTGCGAATATTTTCCATAATAAAAAATATATTAGCATAATACTTAGAGCTTGTTGGAACGTAAAGACAAATGATGAGTCTACGGTAAATATTTTCTATGGAGAAAGTTTGCTTTTAAATGCATATATTGTCGTACTTACGTCGACAAAGAAAAATATGAATTAGAAAGAGAGAAAGACGGAAAGAATGAAAGAAAAAAAGAAAGAGAAAGAAAGAAATAGATAAGCAGTTCCACGTACGTGTTCTCGTAGTAGAGAAATGCATACAACTACGATTTTATTTTTCCAGTAACGTGTATAGTAGATATCGTAGGTAGGTAGGTAGATAGGTAGGTAGATAGGTAGGTAGGTAGGTAGGTAGATAGGTAGGTAGATGGATAGATAGATAGATACATACATTACGTATGTATAAACCATATTGTCTCTGACAGGGCTATAGAAAATATATTAAGGGGAGGTAGCTCGTAAATCAGAATACGTAATAAAATTCGAACTTAGTGGGATGCGAATATCTACGTATGTACGTACGTACTAGTGTAAATAAAATCGGTATTGAGAAACATTGTCATTTCTTTCAATATTTTTATGATGTAACTGAAAAAGACTACGACTCTTTCTCTCTGTCTAAATACACACACACACACACACACACACGCATATATAAATGTACGTATGTAGATGTATATATTATTATTATTATTGTTATTGTTATGAATTATGTCAGTATATGGTAAATATAAAATAAACCGTAGGTACGTACGTAAATTCTCTCTCTCTCTCTCTCTCTTGCTGTCTCTCTAACTATCTTTAATTAAAATAAGAGAATTATATTTAATTAAAATAAGAGAACGAAAAAAAGAGAGAGGGAGAGAGAGAGAGAGAGAAAGAAAAAAAAAGGAAAGGAAAAAAAAACAAATAAATAAATAAAAGAAAGAAAGACACGCGAGGTGAACGAACGACGTTAAAGTTATCGATTATTAAACGTTTAGAAATTTTTTCTTCGGACGCGTTGAACTTCCCCGTTCGGACTATCCGTTCGACGTTGTTCCTAAAACGTAACTACACCCCTCCCAAACCTCCCAACCCCCGCCACCCCCGACTTAACCGATGAAACGTCAAGATAAAATCCGAATGATTCTTCGGCATGCATCCATTGGACGTTTCGCGACGTTTTGACGGATGTTGAACCATATTTTTTTTTTTTTTTTTTTTAACGAACAACGAAAGAAGGAAAGAAAGAAAGAAAGAAAGAAAGACAAAAAATAAAGAAAAGGAACGAAGAGAGGAAAAACGCAATATCGTTCGTTCGCATGTTTTAAACTTGAACGGAATCGTCAATGAGAATGGGGTGACGTTTTAAGGTAAGGATTGTCTTAAGAGACAAGATGGTGGGTGGGGTAGGTTTGGGATGGTGGTGGTGGTGGTGGTGGTGGTGGTTGGGGTGGTAAAGAAGGGTGGTAATGCCGGCACGAAATGCCAAACAAGACGTATCGGTAACGAGGGGAAGAGCGATGGAAGATTAAACGCTTAGTAATTACGCGACAAGGTTCGCCGTCCGTAGATAGCAATTAGCCTTTAAAAAGAGCGAGAGAGAGAGAGAGAGCTCAACGTTTTCTTTTAAGGTACGAGAGAGAAAAAGAGAGACAGAGAGAGAGAGAGAGAGAGAGAGAGAGAGCAACTGCAGTCGTAGACAGAACGAAATTACCTCGATTGCTTTTCCGTCGTAGTGACGCTCAGCGAAATATTTTTTTTTTCTGTTTCCATCTCTGTCATCCTCTCTCTTTCTCTCTCTCTCTCTATGTCTGTCTGTCTGTCTGTCTGTCTGTCTCTCTCTCTCTTCGTTTAAAACGTCATTTACGCTGTCCTCGCTCCTCCCGACATCCTGTCCCAGGAATTCATTTACCCTGGCCAATCGTCTCTCACCTATAAATCCTATCCAATCCAAACGAGCCTCGTGAATTCGTTGTAGTTATCATCGTACCTCCCCCTCCAAAGTCTCGTCTCGTCTCGTCTCGACTCTATCCCTCGTTATTCTGATCTCTGTCTACCAATTTATCTATCCATCCATCCATCCATCCATCCATCCATCCATCCATCCATCCATCCATCCATCCATCCATTCATCCATACATCCATCCATCCGTCCCCGTCCATGTCCGTCTATCCATTTATTCGTTCCACTTCCTTTCTCTGTATCTACCTGTCTTCTTACACTCTTACAGTTTACTCGAAGAAAATAAATTTCGTTGTTCGACCCACGCGAATATTCTACGTTTTAACGTATAAACGATCGTTACTGGGACACGTTGGAAAATCAATCTTTTCCTTTTGTTCGTTCGTTTGCTTGTTTGTTTGATCGTTTCTTTTTCTTTTTCTTTTTTTTTTTTTTCTTTTTTTTTTTTCTTTTCTTTTTGTTACAATTTATCATCGACAGAGGCAGAGGTAGGAAAACCGCGAACAATGAATATTTTACGAATTACACGGTGTTGTTGTTGTTGTTGTTATTATTATTATTATTATTATTATTATTTTTATTATTATTACCTTTCGTTCTCTGTAATGACTATAGTATTGACCATATTTGACAAGTTGCAAATTAACGTCGAACGAAACATTATCGCTTATTACCGATAATAACAATGTTTTCCAATTCCCCCCCCCCCTCTCTCTCTCTCTCTCTCTTTCTCTCGTCACTTTTCTCTTTCTACAATTTGTATTTGTCCCTTGTTCCGACATACCTACATATGCAGTATCTACCAACCTACCTACCTACCGATGGCAAACTATGATCGCTATTATTTTCACAATTCGACCGTTCGGACAAAGCCAATTATCCGAATAAATCGAATTAATGGGGATCTCTGCTACGTCAGTCATCCACACGCTTCCGCGTATGTATACATGTGGAATAATTATTAACCAACGTAATAGCAACTAATATATATGCGTTCTATTTCGGTCCACTTTCAATATTTTCATTCGATCCGAGAAAAAAAAAACGAAAGACGACATTTATTTATTATCGACTATTTTCCTTTATATACAAATGTATATATATTTACACGAACACACGCATATAACAATCGATGTGTTTTTATCGAAAGTCTCGTAAAAAAAGAAAAGAAAAATAAATAAATAAAAAAAAAAACGATAAATATTTTAAGATGCAAATTATTGAAATTAAACGGAAATTATAATCCCGGTCTCTATCTCTCTCTCTCTCTCTCTCTCTCTCTCTCTCTCTCTCTCTCTCTCTCTCTCATTTTTTCTTTGACCGTCTTTCATCTCGACTTCACGAAATATCCAATTCTGAGGTCCGTGTCCTTCGTCACCCCCTTGTCGTTTTCCTCGCTGGTTAAAACACCATTTACTTTTGCTCTACCCCACGTATATCCCAACAGGAATCTATTTACCAATGTAATCGCGGACACATTCATTTCCTCATACAACCGCCTCCCCGATCCCTATTCCCAAGTAAGATCCTAGGGATTTTCGGGAAGGTATTTCTCTCAATGCCCAATATAAAGAGAATTCGTTTCTTGTCGCAAATGATCGAGGGTTAAAGCACCCCATCCCCACCCTTCGCCCCTTCCACACCGACTGTGAGAGACTGCGAATGCGTTTAGAAAGTAGAAGAGAAAAAAAAACAATAAGAGAGAGAGAGAGAGAATAGAGTTTAAAAGCGTAGAAAAAGAAAAGGATCGAGAAATAAGAGAAGGTCATTTTTTCTTTTATTCTTCTTTTCTTAGAAGATTTTCTCTTTTCTTCAGTTTTCGTTTTTTTTTTTATTTTTTTTTTATTTTATTCTATTTTATTTTATTCTATTTTATTTTATTTCATTTTGTTTCAATTAATTCTATCGTCTCTGCTTTGTTCCCTTGTTTTTCGTTCCTGTTCCTTTCGTTAATTTAATTCTACTCTATTTTTAACTTACTTTTTAAACCACCCTTCCAACGCTCCGTCTTTCGCAGTTAAGTTTCTTCTAATCAAACGGATAGCCTGTACCGATAAAAATGTTCTAACAGAGTTTTACTAACGAAATCGTACTCGCTAGCGAATTGAATTTTCGCGCTGTTTCTCTCTCTCTCTCTCTCTCTCTCTCTCTCTCTCTCCTCTATTTCACTGCTTCCATCTTTTGTTTCTTTCATAGTAGCGAAGCTTTTTATTCGACCGAGTATCTATGCATCTGCATCCCATACTGGAAACTGAAAATGATTACACCGTGAACCGAAGAAAGGAGTAAAGAAAGAAAGAAAGAAAGAAAGAAAGAAAGAAAGAAATAGAGATAGATATATGGGTAGATAGATAGATAGATATATATATATATACGTAGAGAGAGAGAGAGAGAGAGAGAGAGGAAGAGACATTTCTCCCAAGGGTGAAATTTAAAACACTACGGAGCCAACGAACGTGTCTTGCCGCGTATAAATTTATTATTTATCGCGTGGAACGTTATTGGATTCAGAGAGAAAGAGATAGATAGATAGATAGATAGATAGATAGATAGAAAGATAGATAGAGCGAGAAAAAAAGGAAGAAGTAATATGGAAAGAACGGAGAAGACTGAAGCAATAGAATATCGAAGCGTTCCTGAATGAAAGTTAAGTAGAGAAAGACCGTATTCGGTCGAACGATAGTCGCCAATACATATTACCATATAACCATTACCTCTCTCTCTCTCTCTCTCTCTCTCTCTCTCTCTCTCTCTCTCTCTGTGTGTTCATTTTGTTATATATCTACATGTGCATATAAAACCAACGAAGCGGCCAGAAACCGAGTGTAATAAAGTATCGAAGAAAATAAAGATAACACTGACTTATCTCTACATACATATATGTATATGTGTGTGTGTGTGTGTGTGTGTGTATGTGTATCACTTGAAATAAAAATTATTGATAAAATATAAGGACTTGGATGTAATGATTTAATGAGTGACAAAATTTTTCCCACGCTATCGAACGGATATTTAAGACGACGATCA
>OU427002.1:1291902-1301902 GCA_911387935.1 Dolichovespula saxonica
TCGAATGGAAGTATTAAGGAAACAATAGGGAGGGGAGGAATACGACGACTAATCGGACGATCGATCGATCGTTCGTTAGGGTCCATCAATCGGATGGTATATAATGAGCAATTAATTAGAACACTAGGATCGGAGTGGACGATTCGTAAAATCTATGACATTCCTATCACAGCCAAACGGTAGACGAGGTACTCGTCCTCGTCCTCGTCCTCGTCCTCGTCCTCCTCCTCCTCCTCCTCGTCGTCGTCGTCGTCGTAGTTTCATCGGAGATACGATAAGAACCTTTACGATCATCTCGTTTCGAAGGATTTCAAACGTGAAAGGTTACGATCGAACAATCCATTCCGTCTTTCCTATCGACGAACGTCTGTGTGCACGACGAACGTCTCTTTATACGCATCGTTAAATTCTAATGCAATGGCTCCCAACGTCGTACGTTCGTACGTTTACAGGAGATATTCGAAGAACGAAAAAAAGAAAAAATAATATCCAGACGAAATAAGGAGAAAAAAGAAATAAAAAAAAAAATATATATATATATAAAATATTCTTTTTCCCTGGCACCCTTTATTTATTTCGTTTTTTTTTTTTTTTTTTTTAATGAGTCTACCTAATAATTCAAAATTCCACTTGAATTTTATAGGACAATTTTAAACTTAACGAGAGAGAGAGAGAGAATTTCGTTAGCTAGCATCTCTTCATTGATATACTCGTAAATACAGTGAGAGAGAGAGAGAGAGAGAGAGAGAGAGAGAGAGATGCTCGTAAACGAGAGATCGATATCAGTACGGCACGTTTAACACTAAAGGTGAGCTACGACGCAATCGACGAACGATAGATGTACATATGTGTATATCAAAATAAGTGTGTATATATATGTGTGTGTGTGTGTGTGTGTGTGTGTGTGTGTGTGTGTGTGTGTTTGTTTGTGTGTACAGTTCGTAAATTCGTACGATTGGTAGCTGCAGTTTCGAATCCAAATCAATCCGATTTTCAACGATCGTATCTAAGTCTAGCGATCTACCTCTCTCTCTCTCTCTCTCTTTCTCATTCTGTTTATCCTCTGTCTCTAAAGTCTCTGTTCATGCGTATACTCCCAATCAAGTTTGATATCAAATGATCGCTGTATAATTGTTAATTGCGAATCTCAAGTGTACTATCAGGTGTTAACGATTTTGCAATATTATTTATTTATACATGGATAATGTACGTTCGTAATTATACGAACATTGAAACGATTGAATAAAATAGAATATAAATAAATAAATAAATACATGTATATATTGTATTATTTTCTCTAATGTACATTCAGTTGCAATTCACGATCAATTACATGAATCGATAGCTAATCGATTTCCTTGGTAAATTCAAGACATTTTCTATTTTCTTTTTTATTTTTTTTGTTGAATCTACCTCGAAAAAAAGAAAATGAGAAAGAGAGAGAGAGAGAGGCGGTAAATCGTGTTCCGATCGAGAAAGAAAAAAACTTTTTTTTCTTTTCTAATAACCAATCGCATAAAATATCGCAGTGAATCAGTACGTAGATTTTGAATTTTTTATGGAAGTCAAAGTTTGCGCTCATAGAACGTGCAAGCCAATTAGAAATCCGATAAAATTAATTTATGTTCCTCCGTGTATATGGGTGTCAATAAAATACTCTCTCACCCTCTCCCTCTCTCTCTCTCTCTCTCTCTCTCTCTCTCTTTTAAACGTAAAATATTGAGGCACTTCAAACAGAGAAAAAAAAAAAAAGAAAAGAAAAAAAGAAAAGAAAAGTAAAGAGATAGTATTATTCGAACGTCGAATTACGTTCGTATCAAGCGTTTAAATATTATCCCGGTTGATTGCACACGTACTATTATTTAACTTTAGATAGACTTGATAGAAGTTAGTGTGTTGAAACGAAGAACGCGTTTCGTTAGAATCAATAATTACGAAGATGTCGAGGAGTAAAGTAGTAGGTACATAACAATGGGGGATAAAATAGAAAACTGAGAGAGAGAGAGAGAGAGAGAGAGAGAGAGACAGTCAGACAGAGAAGAAAAAGTCAGTTTATATCGGAAGAAGAAACTCGGATGCGGGTGAGAAATAATAGTCGAAGCTAATGGAAAAGAGAGGGAAGAAAGAAAAAAAAAATAAAAAGACTAAAGAGAAGAATAGCATACACATACACGAGCGAACGAAAATTATATATACGTAGATATATTATATATTTCCTTATACATTGCCAATCTTATTCGTTCCTTGTTAATCTAACGAGCAAGAGACTCGAATGCACGCGTACGAACACACACGCACGCACACATACATACTCAAAGTGAGGCAAAGAGAGAGAGAGAGAGAGAGAGAGAGAGAGAGAGAGAGAGAGAGAGAGAGATACACGGATACACGCAGACAACGTTGACATAACGGATGGAAAATTGTTATGCTAGTCGGGGCATAGCTATAGGTAAATTCGCTACTTGACAAGGATTAAGTCAGGCGTGGCTCGAGTGCTTTCGCGAGCGTTCAAGCCTCTTCCAGGATTCGATCTGCCTTGCTTCTCCTTGCTCTTGCTTCTCAACCACTGCCACCTCCTCCACCTCCTCCTTCTTCTTCTTCAGCTTCTCCTCCTCCTCCTCCTCCTCCCACTCAGCCGTGTCTCTTTCGCCGACACAACGATGAGAAAGGAAGCAAATGGAGCTGCTAGGTGAAAGCAACCAAGAAAGAGAGAGAGAGAGAGAGAGAGAGAGAAATCTAGGGGTCGATGGAAGAGAAGTGAAGTGAAGAGAAGTGAAGAGAAGAGAAGTGAAGTGAAGAGAAGTGAAGAGAAGAGAAGAGAAGAGAAGAGAACGGGGGTTTGGTTCGTATCCTTATTGGGTCAACCGTTATATGCACATCGACGTTTAAGAGGCCACCACAGAGATATCGAAGGCAACCTTGGCTATTCGAATCACAAGAGCTTACCGCTCGTAGATAAACACTTGGGTAGCTACCACCAGTTTTCAATGTACCAGCTTCGCTATCATCGATTCTACTCGCCCTTGTCACCGACACAGGGACCTGCGTCTGTCCCGTACGTGTGTGGGTGACTTCGGACGCTCGCGCGCGCGCGCGTATGTGTGTTCTACGTGTGTGGGCACGTGGATGCGTTTGAATGTAAGTGTACGTGTTGGGTATATGGCGTGGCTGCAGATGGGGAAGCTCGTAAGGGACGGTTGAGGGGTGTAGGGGAGTACGGGGGTAGTGCGGGGGGGGGGGGAGTGCATGCATCGTCATAGTCCACGTCGTTATGTTAGTAGTAAGATAAAATCCGGAAGAATAAGAGGAAGGGGAAGTCTCTCTGGTACTAGCGAAGTAAGTATCAAGGAGGTTAACTTCCTTCGTTCCTTCGGAAACGTTCCAAACTCGATCGACGTACTGTTGCCGATAGATACTAACTAAATGTATCTCTACTACCTCCCCTCCATCTCCACCTCCACCTACACCTCCACCTCCACCTCCTGCAACGCTCGACGACTACGAACCCTCTTTTCTTATTACGTAGTATACAGATAAACTTGCACACCGGAAACATCATCGTCGACGTCCTTCTCTTACCTACCCTCCACATCCCCACCCCCATCCCTTCATCCCTCGTAAGAATCTTATCTCCCTCTCTCTCTCTCTCTCTCTCTCTCTCTCTCTCTCTCTCTTTCTATCTTTTTATTTGTCTGTCTCTGTCTCTGTCTCTCTCCTTCTCCTACCTTGTTTTTCATTATTATTCTTATTTGTGTTTTCTTGTTATTCATTCTGCCTTTTGTCTCTTTTTTTTCTACTTCCCCTTTCCCGACAAGTTACGCGACATAGATGAGGTAACGTAATCACGAACTTTCTTTCGTTTTTCTTTTTTCTTTTTTCTACCTCGGAACGAATCGAACTAAGGGTATCTCCCTTAACGAATTCCACTGTTTCTCTCTCTTTCTCGTTCCCTTTTTTCAAGGTATATTCTATAAAAAAAAATATATATACATATATAGTCTCGAATTTTTTAAACGAAATCGATTAACAACGAGTTCATTATTTTCTAAGAACTTTGGTACATACCACTGAGAATATTTATTTTTTTTTTTTTTCACGCGACGCGGCTTAGATATTTTTATTTATTTATTTATCTAATTTTTTTTTTTTTTTTTAAAGGTCGACAAGAGAACCGACGAGGGTAAGAAAGTGATACAAGGTGAGAAGAAATCAATCGCTATTCGAAATTTTTGCTAATGGATCGTGTCATTAGTTTCGTATCAACGATTTTTACTAGTACGAAGCAATACATATAATATACATATATATATATGTATGTACGTATGTGTGTAGAACGATGCAACGTTGGTGCACTCGGTATGTACAATACTATAGGACCAAAACGAACGTGCATAATCCGATAGTTGTATCTGCATAAACCGCGTACTACATCACGATGATCCATACCTCGTACACTATACCAGAACCATATTAGCCTTTATCTCCGGGACAGCCGATTGCAAGCTCATAGACCAAAAGAGAGAGAGAGAGAGAGAGAGAGAGAGAGAGAGAGAGAGAGAGAGAGAGAGAAAAATAAATATAGATAGATAGATAGAGAGAGAGAGAGAGAGCAACTCTCAAAAGTATAGTGCGGCAGATGTTACTCCACCGTAATACCTCCAACGTGAAAGAGGCAATTTGCTGCACACGTACACGTGTGCAGGAAAGTTTACAGTAGCGTGACTGGCAAGACAAAATCGAAAACTATCTTACGGATAAAGCGAAGGAAGCAAAGTGAGAGTGTATGTACGTGAAACAGAGAAAGACAAAGAGAGAGAGAGAGAGACACACACACACACACACACACACACAGAGAGAGAGAGAGAGAGAGAGAGTTTGAAGGCTCGAGGGTGAATGTCTTCAGAGAGTTTTCACTCTACGAGTACGTTACTTTAATCCTAGAACATTGCGACGACTTTAAGTACTCGTAACTGAAGTAGAAAGAAAGAGGGACTTATTTCTATACTCCATTGTCTTCTTCTTCTTCTTCTTCTTCTTCTTCTTCTCTTCCACTGCTCTCTCTCTCTCTCTCTCTCTCTCTCTCTTTGTTTCTTTCGTGCATTCCGCGTTAACTTTGATCCCGTTTGCACGGGGATACGGTTGCATGCGAAAGAAGTTCTGAAAGGTGGTTGCATTATTTGTTACGAGTATCAAATTACAAGATTCACCGTGTTTATTGCAGTAAGGGGAGAGGGGACGTAAGAGGGGTAGAACCGAGAATCGTTTGAACTCGTCATCCCGTAACGCTAAAGTTTCCATTTTGAAACTGACGAACGAAACTTTCGGTAACATTGATAATCGTATACGTACGTCGACCGATTTCACCATCATCCCCTCCATCCCACCCCACCACCCCACCACCATCACCACCAACACCAACAACCCGTGATTCTGACAATGGGAAAGACTACACTCGAAACGACGAGTTGAAAATAGATGAGGACGCAAAATCGTCAAGTTTCGTCGACCTTTTCGTTAACGATAGGATGTCTTCCGAATACGATAGCGAATCTGACGAGCTTAAAAACAAATCGACGTTGAAACGAGGAAGACGATAACGACGACTACGACGACGACCCAATTGCACTATGCACGATGCACTACGCACGATGCACGATGCAGGACGAGAGATCTATGCAAAAGAACGAAAAAAAAAAAAAAAAAGGAGGATTAGAACGAGTCACGCCCAAATATCGGCCCCTCCCACCTTCGCCTCCGTAACGGCGATGCAAAAAAAAAGAAAAAATTACCCGAAAAATAAAAAAGGGAAAACTTCGAACGAGGTGTACCTTCGTGTGTGAATAAAGAAATGATCGTACAAAAGAGACACGTGGAAAAAACTGTGGCCCGAGCTAAAATCCTCCGTCCTAAAAAAAAAAAAAAATAATAGAGAGAGAGAGAGAGAGAGAGAGAGAGAGAGGGAGAGGGAGAGGGAGAGAGAGAGAAGTGCGTATACATAGAGACGCGCCTTGTTACTTGAGGGACTAATTCGATTACCCTCCGAATCACCCACCCATCCGACCGACCAACCAGCTAACAGCTTCGAGGGCTCCAAGGTCTTCTTCGTTTACGGAGGATCCCCCCACCCCTTTTACGATCCGGACCCCCCTCCTCCCCCATGAAGGTCCTCCACACTGTTACTCGGCCCCGTTTTTACCAAGAAAATCCGTCAAACGAGCCACTTCTCGAAACCTGAAACTCCAACGATCTCTCCTAACATCCCTTCTTCTTCTTTTTTTTTCGTTTTTTCTTTTTTCTTTTTTTTTTTGTTCTTTTCGTACTCTTACGTTATATCGTCGTCGTCGTCGTCGTAAAGAAATATATATCTGTTCGGCTTTGCGAGTATAAATCGATTTTTATTATACCTCAAATCTTTGATCTTCCACGTTCGATCAAAATTACACTTACCGAGAAGCCGCGACGATTATCGACTCGATTCGTCAGAACGGCTAATCGATATTTCAAATCGTGAATAATCGAACTCGATCGAACCGTCGGCAAACGAAAAATGACGGGAAAGGAAAAAGAGAAAAAAAAAAAAAAAAAGAGAAAAAGAGGGGAATTCGAAGTCTCTACGAAGTCTCGAGAAGAGACGAGCAATCGATTTCTTTCATTTAAATATTTTTGGAATCGCCTGAGAGATTTAAATAAGAGAAGCGTCCGATAGAGACATCGGCGTTTAACCTCGAATAATAATAATAATAATAATAATAACAAATAAAATAGAGAGAAGATAAGAACAAAAATGTGGAAAGAAGAGGAGAAAGAGAAAGGAAAGAAAAAAATTCAGGATGTTAAAGCTGATAATAATAAATCGTGGATGGTTACAGGTTGAATAGAAGGTATTAACTTCTTGACCCTTAGTCGCGCGAAAAAATAAAAAAAAAAAAAAGAAAATAAAAAGAAAAAGAAGAAGAAGGAGGAAGAGAGATAGAAGTTGAAGGAGGTAGACAGTACAGATTACATACATTTATTATATACATTTTGGCTGCTTTATAGCCGACTGCCGTTTCTGTAACTGAATAAAGGTACGTAACAACGGCAACCGACTAGGCTCCATAGACAGGGGATGAGGGGGAGGGGGTGGGAGTCACTTACTCGTTCGTTTGGAATTGTTGGACAGGTAATTAGAGGAGCAACGCGTCGCCCCTGGGCCTAATTATAAACGGGAATCTTTTCCCCGCATTTTCACCCACCCCTAATTCCCCAACCCCTTACTCTCCTTCTCCTTAACCCCCTTCCCCTACGCCTACCCCTACCCCTAACCCCCCCGTCTTCTCATCCATACTCTTCTCTTTTCCCCGTTTACTCTCTACCACCCTCTCATATCTCTCAACCTCCTCGTATTTCTTTTTTTCTTTTTTTTTTTTTTTTGTTTTGTTTTGTTTTGTTTTGTTCTCTTTCTTCATCCCACCTACAGTTTCTACATAACAGAGAAACCTCTCCCGTTATTACGAAGGGGCTACCGACAAAGTATACAACTTCGGTATAGACGAACGGAAATAGGAGAAGAAAGAAAGGAAACGAGAAAGAAAGAAAGAAAGAAAGGGGAAAAAAAAAGAAGAAGAAGAAGAAGAAGAAGTAAAAGGAGAAAGGATCGACGCTTCGGTATCGTTTTAATTATTTGAGAAATAAAGAACTTTTAAAGACGCTAAGGGAGGTGAAATGTATCAAAGAAATTGTTTATCGTTCGGTAAAAAAAAAAAAATAAATATCATACCCTATCCCCGTCCCAATCCCCAAATCCTCCACCTTTCAACAACTATCGATACGATAAAGTATAGTTTGTCCATTCGGTCCTTCGACCAACTATGAAAATTTCGTTAGAATTTTCGGGATAGATCGATAATAGTTAAAATTAGGTAACGCGTAGAATAATTAAGTGATATCCGGTATAATGCAACGACATTAATAAATTGATATCGAGATTTGTCGTATTCGACTTGAACGGGTTGCAGCTTAATTTTGAAATATTAATCCCGAGGGAGAGTAAGGATAAAGAAGTAGGGTGGGAAGGACGATGCAGATGGTCCCACGGTGGATAACTCGTGAAACCGGGAGTTACAAGTATACCCGTAACACGTCACCATGACCGATTATGACGTATGAATATCGTCCTCTATATTAAAATATGATAATATACATACATATGTGTGTGTGTGTGTGTGTGTGTATATATAGTGTGTCAATAAAAACTATTGGAAATTAAAGATCGAATTTTAAAGAATATTTGACCTCGATGATCATAAAAATAATCTATCGCGTTTCAATATATATATATATATATATATATGTGTGTGTGCGTGCGTGTGTGTGTGTGCGTGCGTGTGTGTGTGTGCGTGTGCGTGTGTGTGTGTGTATTCTTTTTCCTTTTTCTTTTTATAGAATCAAATTATTCAAAATTATCATTTTTTTATAACCCAACCCGATCAGCACCGAACAAGTATTTTCATTGTTGAATAAAAAAAAAAAAAAAAAGAAAGAACTGAAACGATGCTTTTACGCGAATGAAAAGAATTATTATTATTATTTTTTTTTTCTTCTTGTTAGAAACAGAACTCGGATCACTTTTAATAATCGACGGGTCATTTGTCAAGATAAAGAAATTACAAATATTTTATGATATTGATATCGTGAAAATATATACACACACGACTAAGACAAATGACAAGTCGTTATGAATCTTCTTTTCCACATTTTTTTTTCTTTTCTCTCTCTCTCCCTCTCTCTCTCTCTCTCTCTCTCTCTCTTATTTATTTTTCTCTTTTTCCCTTCGCGACACACACCCGACAAAGAGCTCCTTTCATTCGAGTAAACCACTCGCGTTATATTTTCTCACATTTTCTACATATCTACATATATACGTGTATATGTGTATACACACACACACACACACACACACACACACACACACACACACACATGTATATGCATACGTATAATACGAAGCTCAAGAAAAATTTCATACATCATTCTCATGTTTTGATAGGTTAGATATTACTTTCGAATTTACATGAAATTGACTGAATCGCTTTGATCATTTCAAGTTTCACAGAAGAAAATATTCCAAGGGATAAGCTTGCGTTCAATGGGCTCGGTCGTTGTCGCGGTAGGGGGAGAGGGGGTGGAGTTGGGGGGAAGGATGGGGGTGGTTAGAGAGGAGGGAGAGAGGGTCGAAGGGAGAATAACGATTGATGGCGATGTTTTTACCTTGTGACGAGTTTTTTGATGGAACTAATCTTGAGGATTTTTGGGGGAAAAAAAGAGAGAAAAAGGAAAAAAAAATGTGCGTCGAAAAATTTTTCAACGGATGCGATTGGCGTACGAAAACACGAACGAATCTCGAACGTATGTACTTCCTCTACACAAACACACACACACGCGCGCGCGCACACGCACACACACACATATGCGTGTTTGAAAAGAAGGTACCGAGTTAGAAATTCCATTCGTGGTTTTCCACGGGAGAAAAAAGGGGTAAAAAGGAAGGTAACGTTGCCCGTCGTAGAATCCAATTTCGACGGTTTTGGTGTCGCGCGTGTCGCGTGCCAGAAATAATCTCGAATACGGAATCGAGAATGATACTATTCCGAGGGGTGTGAGGATTTGGGGTTGAAGGGGGGTGGGAATTACGATTCGAAATCATTCGACCGACTAAGATTTTTTTCTCGGAGCGTAGATTACACGTGTTCGAATCTTTTCATCGTGGTCGTTCATAAATTTTAAATTTTCTTTCGATTTACTTTTATTTTAATTTTGATTTTTTTTTTTTTTTTCATTTCTTACTTCTCTCCCTTCGAAAATATTTTACGCGAGAAAATAGACAAGATATTGTATGAACGGTGCACATTCTCTCTCTCTCTCTCTCTCTCTCTCTCTCTCTCTCTCTCTCTCTCTCTCTCTATTTCTTTTTCTCGTTTTTATGTATCAAAAGAGCTCCTCGTTCGTTTCACGCCTTTCT
>OU427002.1:1306902-1319402 GCA_911387935.1 Dolichovespula saxonica
AAAAGTGACATTAACGTATGTACTCGGCCATTTTCTCTCTCTCTCTCTCTCTCTCTCTCTCTCTCTCTCTCTCTCTCTCTCTCTCTATCTCTCTCTATCTATCTATCTATCTCTCTCTCTCGAATGTGAGCGTATACGCGTGTGAATTAACGAAATGAAATGATCATAATCCTTTGTCATTCTCTTCGTTCTTCCTCAAACTCGACGAGAGGATGATCAGCTGTTCGGTAAAAAAAAAAAAAGAAAAATGAAAGAAAAAAGAACGACTCTTTCCAAATCGTTTTTATCAATTCCTCCAATTGTCACTTTCGCGAGAAGTAATCATCCTCCTCCTCCTCCTCCTCCTCCTCCTTCCTCCATCCACGTTTTATTTTTTATCGGATAAATCACGAAAGAAGTAATGTGCTTTACGAACGTTACGAACGCCAAGAACGTACAATGAAGAAGATGGTCGTCATCGTATAATCGAGATTTCGCAAGCAAACAACAAACAACTTCTAAACCCCCTTTATCTATCTCTCACGACGACGACGACGACGACAACGACGACGACATTCTTTTTCGCATTTTCTTTATTTAATTCGAAAATGCAGAAACTCGGTTATATGCAAATTTCATTGAAAGTTACTCGGCTTCTCATCTCGCACGTACGCGTACTACACACACACACACACACGCACGTATCCCCTCGTATGTAGTTACCAAGACCCAGAACTACCCTCAAAAAGAGAAAACGAATGCGAAGAAAAGAGAAAAGGCAAGTGGTAGAGGAGGAGGAGGAGGAGGAGGAGGAGGGGGAGGAGGAGGTGGACGAAGAGAAAAAAAAAAGAAAAGAAAAGAAATAGAAATAGAAAAGAAAGCAAACAAGAATTAGGAGGAAGAACAAGAGTAACGTTTTAAGAATAAACCCAGGAATGTATCTCGACGCTGTTCCATTTTGTTCTCGGTGAAGGAGAGAAAAAACAAAAAAAAAAAAAAAAAGAAAGAAACTACGAAACAACAAAATCGAAAAAAAAATTGCAAGAAACAAAAATGAAAGAAAGGATTATTATATTAAGAGTAGGCGGGAGGGGGGAGGTGAGATGGATCGAAACAAATTCGTTTGGTTATTTTCTCGAACGAAAACGAGGAAGAACAACCGACGCGTGTTCTCGAGATTGAGTTAAGGCGTAGAGGAGAAGAAAGATAGACAGAGAGAGACAAAGAGAAAGAGAGAGAGAGAGAGAGAGAGAGAGAGAGAGAGTATCGACACAGCTTCTTCCTTTCTTGGAAATGCATAATCGAGTCAGGCATGCATCTCTAATGCGTGCCACATATCCCGTTCAATCAGGCTCGGCCAAAGCCAAGCTCTTCCGTTGACAGGCACTTCGACGAACGCGTTGGCTTGACAGCCGATCGATCCAACACAGAGAGAAAGAGAGAGAGAGAGAGAGAGAGAGAGAGAGAGAGAGAGATTTTAATGCTTCATTGTTCTTTATAATAGTGCGCGAGCGCGCGCTCACACCGCTCAATGTGTTTGCTCGTGCAAACACGTTGGATTTAGCGAAAGAGGTCGAATATTAAAACTCTCGGCTACGCGGGTTTTTTAAAGGACGTATTGAATATTAACCCTCCCCCCTTTCTCTGTCTCTCTCTCTCTCTCTCTCTCTCTCTCTCTCTCTCTTTTTATCTATCTATCTATCTATCTATCTATTTACACGCGTACACACGTATACAACATATAATGTTTGCCTTCACGAATACTCTCAACGATGTATTTGATTGGTACACGTTTTATATACTTAAGGTGAAAACACACTGTCATAGGAAACAGGGTGAAAATTAACGAGTTCCTTGATTACTTCATTAAAATTTCATTTAATCGTACGTAATCTATATTATATATGTGTAAGTGTGTACGTGTTTGCGGTATGTGTGTGTGTATATATATATATATATGTATATCGTTTGTAAATCGTTATTGTTATTATCGTTGTGGTTTCTTTGTATTATTACTATTATTATTATTATTATCGTTGTTGTTGTTATTATTTCAATGGATAGAATAAATATTGGTATGGGTAAATGATCCTTGATTATCTAACCGATGGACTTTTTTGTTTTTATTTTTTTTCTTTATTTTTTTTTTTTTTTTTAATTTGAGATAGTACGCGTAATATAAATAAAAATATTCTATTTTATGAAACCTTCTATACGTTAGAGAGAAAAAACAATCATAATTTTACGTATCGTATGTGTGTGTTTATGTGTATGTGCGTATGTAAATACATACGAGATATTTTATATATAATACAAGAAATATGATCAATGAGAATTAACGAAGGAAACAAATAACCGAGATTGCTATTTTTATTCGTTCACTTTCCTTACACCCATCAATCGATCCCTCCTACGCAAACGTCTGTTTTTTCTTTTTTTTTTTTTTTTTTTCTTTTTTCAATTTCCCTACCGACGCAACTTTTTTATCGTCGTTAGAAGATTCTACTTATATCCTAACTATTCGCAACAAAACATGTTTACTGTACGCAGAAAAGAAAAATATCACAATCGATCAGCGTAGTAATATCTACGATATATCGATTACCAATTTCGATGTAATTATTTTCACCGGAACGTGTAATAAGGATTTTTCTTTTTCCCCCTGTGAGGAAGGAAAAACGAGAAAAATAGAAAATCAAAGGAGAAGAAAAAAAGAAAACACGTACAAATCGAAACGAATCGTTATAATTTCTCGATACGTATTATTACTATCCAAGCATCGCTGTTAGCATAATATTTGTAACGGTGTGTATTGATTGTATTAAAAAAAAAAAAAAAATTAATAAATAATTAATTAACTTAATAAATAAATAAATAAATAAATAAATAAATAAATAAATAAATAAATAAATAAATGAAAAGGAAATAACGAGAATATCGAAGCTTTAGCGAAATAAATTTTTGTGTAAAAACAACAACGATAATAATAATAATAATAAAAACAATAATAATATAAAAATAATAATAATAATAATAATAATAATAATAATAATAATAAAAACAACAAGAAAAATAATTTGTTAAAAATTAAATGAAGCTTTGAGAGAGAGAGAGAAATAGATATATAGATAGAGAGAGAGAGAGAGAGAGAGAGAGAGAGAGAGAGATACGTTATAGACGAAGCAGAGGGATTCCGTAATCGCATTGAAATAATAATGATGGAATTTCGCCTGGCAGGAATCATGCATCGCTGGTTCGAACTCACCGTGCCACAAACTAATTCGATAAAGCTTTCAAATCTGCGCTTCGTTAAAACGAGAACGCGAAGGCTGTTACTTTTCAAGGGTCTCGCGGCTCTTCGTACGACGACGTCACAAGGGCGTCACGAGAAGATCACTTTGGTCTTTCTAGAAGAAAATTCTAGGGTGGTGTATTAACCCTCTCTCTCTCTCTCTCTCTCTCTCTCTCTCTCTCTCTTTCTCTCTTTCTATCTCTCTTTCCTCTCTCTATCTCTCTTTCTCTCTTTCGCTTTCTTTATCTATCCGTTTCCTTCCCGACGTAACTCCGACATAAAACGTTAAAGCGTAAAGATACGTTTTATCCAAAGGGCAGTCTTTCAAAAAGAAACCCTTAACCCCCACTCCACCTCCCTATTCGAGAGTAAACAACAATATCTGCTGGTATTACGAGAGCACTTCTTTTTTTTTTCGAATAACGCGCCATCTCTTCCATCTAACGGTTGTTAAAAAGCAAGATTAAAAAGCAAGATTTACATTAACTTTGAAAGTTAATACGTATGTAGGTTTTATTGTTTCGTACATAAAAAGAAAGAAAAATCAAAGAAAAAAGTACATAAAATCGTTCGAGATAACGTCGAAAGAAGTATATGACTCCTGTAAATTTATTTCACGTTTGACAAATTTTCTACGTCCGAAAGATTCGTTCTTGATTTTTGGAGAAAGAAAAAAAGAAAGAAAGAAAGAAAGAAAGAAAGAAAAGGAAAGTATGATCGTGAACGATCGACGAACAAATCGAAATTAATAAAGTATATTTCGTTAGATTGTTAATTTTACAAAATATTTTCACGGCTTCGTTTATACCTACGTAAAACGTGTGATAGTGTTAATACCATATTATGTTAATAATATATATATACATATAGATCTTCTCGATAATATCTCGTATTATCAGAAAAATGAAAGAGAACAAAAAAAAAACAAGAAAAAGGAAGAAGAGGAGTAAGAGGAAGATAATCAACGATCATCGTAGAAATCGTTAATACCTTAAAAAAAAAAAAAAAAGAAAAAAAAGAAAAAAAAAAAAAGTTTACATAAAACATGTTTCACGTGTTAAAATTTGTCATTGAAGATATATTTTGACGTCCTCGACGTTACACGATTTACTCGAATTCATTGAATCGTTGTTCGAACGGTCGCAACGGAATACCGCGAAATAAAAGGGGATGGGGGTGCGGGTGCGGGTGGGGGTGGGGGTGGGGGGTGGAAGGCAGAGGGATGTTAAAAGCTAAAGAAATTTCGCCGAGTTCGTACGACGAATAAAGCGGGAAAGAAACAATCGTGAATATAATTTCGTACGTGCCATTTCTATAACCGCGAAATTCTATTCGCCGAGAAACGTTTCGTTCGAGGTTCTCTGATGGGGAAAGAGAGGGAATTTCTCTGGTATGACGAGAATGACGGAGGTTTCCGGTAGATTGGTGAGGGGGTGGAGAGTGGAGGGTGGTAGAGGGAAGAGGGTGGTTCAACGAGAAAGAGAGAGAGAGAGAGAGAGAGAGTTGTTCCGGGACGGAGGGACAGCAACAAATGGAAAGTTTGTTTGATTCGTGGCACGACGAAATGCAGTTTTACGAAGTGACGAAAACGTTAAAGCTCGAACGACACTTCCGGACGTGCATACAACTCGTTCACTGCATTATTTCGTTGAAGCATAAGGTTCCACTTGTCGATGTACGAACGAGCTTCGCGTAATTACCCGTCGTAATTTCCTTATTTTATTTATTTTTTTTTTTTCCTTTTATTTTCTTTTCGATCGTTCGTAAGTTCGTAAGTTCGTTTTTTATTTCGCGATACGACACACAATTTCTTTCTTCTTCTTCTTCTTCTTTCATTTTTTTTCCTTCCTTTTTGTTTCTTCTTTGTCCTTCTCCTACTTTTTTTATTTCTTTATTTTTATTTCTCTCTCTCTCTCTCTCTCTCTCTTTTTTTCGCGAAACAACCTAGTATTTTATATTTTTCCGAAAGACGAAAGAGATTATTTGAAAGCTTTTTCCCTCTCTTCTTCCCTTACGAATCGAGTTCTCGGACGAGTCTCCAAATCAATTTGCTCGTCCCTTACGAAAGAGCTCTCTCTCTCTCTCTCTCTCTCTCTCTCTCTCTCTTTCTCTCCCTTTCTTTGAGAAACCGCAAGGAAATGCAAGATTTTTGCGAGAGAAGAAGAAGTAGTAGAGAAGATTCGTGGAAAGCGCTCGCGATTAGATTCTATGTAGTTCGTTGAATAATGTATCGTTTGGTGATTCGACGCTTTCGAAGAAAAGGAATAGCGTAGGTTATTGAAAAGAAGAGGGGCGGGAACGAGCGGGGGAGGGGGTGGTGGTTGGATAAGAGAAAGAGAGAGAGAGAGAGAGAGAGAGAGAGAGAAGAAAAACAGAGAAAACGAAGCGAGCTGTACCGAAGGAAGGAGAAAAGATGGAAGGAGACTATAAAACGAACGAAAGGAAGAAAAAGAGAAGGTGAGAGAGAGAGAGAGAGAGAGAGAGGGAGAGAGAGATAGTAGGGAGACGAAAAAGGCAAAACTCTAAAAGCATGGTGAAACTAGTTCGGAGTTTGGTGTACCATCTCCAATTAACGTTTACCTAGAATATATCCGCTTTGTGCGGACGGATCCTAATCAAAGTGAAACTGCAGTTACTCTCAGGATCTGCAAAAACTTCTCGAGAACGCATACGATTTGCCGCTGTCGACATTGGCCCTTTAACGCGCGCCCACAGACTATCAAAACGATCTACGGTGGTTAGTAAAATTGTATTTCTCATTTTCACAAGTTATGTATTTGCACTCCTTTTTAAAAATACGTTAACGTTTTTTCTTTTTTCTTTTTTTTTTTATCCTTTCATACTGCCCCTTGTGTGTTATGTATTACGGGCGCGAATGAACGAACGAACGAACGAACGAACGAACGAATGAATGAATGAATTATTTAATTAATTTTCATCGCTTCGACAACTCTCGATCGCGCATTTCAATTTTTAGGTTTTTAATTTTATATTCTCGATATCTATAATAAAAAAGATATATATATATATATATATTATTTTTGTGTGTGAATCGATTTTAGAAATACGATATATATATATATATATATATATATATATATATATATATATATATATATATATACATGTATGTATGAATGTATTCCTCCGATTTAAATTTCTTTACTCGTTTGGATTGATAGTGATAAATTAAATATATATAATTTTCTCGCGTAAAAAAAAAAAAAAGATTAACTCTATGTAAAGAGGACGGCGTGTTTGTTAAAGGTGAACTGACACTTTCGCCCTTGCGTTGAAAAACACGAGACCAATAACGATTTTCATTTCGTTGTCAAAGAAGTCCACGGATTTCAAAAGCATGGAATACTCGAGAAATACTTTAGAAAAGTTGTGTACGATCCTCGTTGGCCATTCGTTAAATTTTGTCGCCTAACTGACTGATAACTTTTTGGATAATAGATGAAAATGAGAATATCGAGAGTTATAAAAAAAAAAAAAAAATAAAAAAAAAAAAGAATGATTTTCTATAATAGTCCAAAAATTATTTCAATCAAGTCAAAGTTCACCGACATTACGAATCATCGAAGAAATTCCTTTTGCTTTGGTTCGACGTAGGTGACAACGAATTACAACAACGATTCGCGTTTCAACGAATGATTATCGAATATCATTACGGGCGTTCGAGTTCGATTGAAATTAAAAAAGAAAAGAAACGGAAAAGTAAAAAAAAAAAAAAAAAAGAAATGAAGGAGAAAAATATTTTTAAAAACGAGTTGACGGGTTAACGTTAAAGAGTTTCGGGCAGAATGATATTTTTATTCGTAGTTTTTATTTCTTCATTTTTTTCGAGGGGTGGATGAGGGTGGGGGAGAAAAAAAGAAGGAAAAAAAGGAAAAGGTAGGGGAAAACTTAAGCTCGATCTACCGTAAACTCTTTACCTCTAACAATGCAGGGCAACCCAGACGCACTTTACGCTCGATCTCTATCGACCCAAAATCGAAACGAATCAAAACGAAACGAAACGAATCGAAACGAAACTAAACTAAACTAAACTAAACTGAACTGAACTGGACTGAACTAAGCTAAACGAAACGAAACGAAACGAATGAATATGGGAATGATTTCTTTCGAGTTGATTAACGCCGAATGAAACAACTTTGATGATCGACGAATGAGAAGAAATTTATACATATATATATATATATATATATATATATATATATATATAGAGAGAGAGAGAGAGAGAGAGAGATAGAATAAAAAGAGAAATAAAAAGAAATAGAACGAAAAACAACAAAGTAACCGTCCAAATGGTTCTCTCGTATTTTCTCGTTCGAACTTAAAAACGATTTAAAGAGAATCAAGAATACACTTGAATGAAAGCTGATCGAAGAGATAAAGAAGACAGTTAAAAGCGGGAAAATGGCAGAGAGAGAGAGAGAGAGAGAGATAAGATTTTCATTTAGAAGGAAGGAATGAGAGAAAATTTTCCCTTTGGATTCACGGAAGAGTACATTTCCTTCGTAATCGACGGTTATTCTCTTTCCAATCAACGAAGTCGTTGATCGCGATAAGCTCGCCGAGAAAGCCGACTCGAACCATATCGAGCCTGGTGGCGGGTACAACCTACTACATACGTCCATCGAAATATATAAACGATCTGTAAATCCTACGTAATCTAGCGCGAATTCGAGCTCGCGTCGATGCCGAACGAAAAAAAAAAAAATTAATTTAAATTAACGAACGAACGAACGAACGAACGAAATGTGTAAAACAAAAAAAAAAAAGAAAAAGATAAGAGACAAAGAAAAAAAGAAAGAGGAACATATTTTTCAACGACCTATACGTGATCGAATTTAAGCTGACGAGAGAAAACAAAAAAAAAAAAAAAGAAACGACGTCGCACGCGTATACATCACGCGTTGGTAAATAATATTTTGCTAAGTCGTACGAAAGTTCGATTATTTTTTCTTTTTTTTTTTTAACTTTTTCTTTCTTCCTTCCTTTCTTTTATTTATTTATTTATTTAACTTTACATGATTTATCTTTTCGATTTATCTTTCCATCCATTCATCCATCTATACTTTCAATCTTTCCATCGACTATCCCATATCGTTTAGTTTCTATCATTATTAATACAATACCGATAGTAGTTAGGTATCTTCTCTATCATCTAACATCGCATGATTTTGACTTTATTAGTGGCGAGAGAACCGAGCCAGCGGAAAATCTTTTTCCTTGGGAGTACAACGTAGGGACCTTGTGTATTCGAGCACGTGCATCCTTTACAACCCGTAATATATCAAGGTACGCGACAACCGCAGGGATACGTCTCTCCTGTCGGATTCAGGATCCTAAAGTTACGATCTTAAAATATCGTTGAGGATCATGAGAGGGCAGGGACGAGGGGGGAGGAGACGAGAAATGCGTTCAAAAATGATCAAGCATTTGTTCCGAGGGATGATATAAACGATACGACGAAATCGTCGCGCAAACAACCCCCATCCGAACGATCCCCAATCTTGCTTTATCACACACACACACACACACACACACACACACACACACACACGCACGCACACGCACATAAGCGGAATATTTATTTTAACTATAAGAATATACCAATGAATCGATTAATGATTATAACAAATTTATGATTTACGATCTTCCGATTATATTTTAACGAAATAATAATCAATTGTCGTTTATCACTTACCCTGAGACACGACGATGAGCAGGAGTACAATCGGCATACAAGTCCTGACCATCCAAATTCCTATCCTTGGGATGCAACCCGTTGCAGTTTTGTGCGCCATGACGATCAGCTTTTATTCTTCTACCGGTCCCCCACCTTCGAATCACCGATATCAAAATACTTCTACATACGCATGTATACATACATATATACATAAATAAAAATATTTATTATATATATATATATATATATATATATATATATAAATAAAAATATTCAATATATATACATAAATAAATATAGATATGTATAAAAAAAAAATATATATATATATATACACACACACACACGTCGAAGAACGTTCCCCACTAAAAAACGTTGTTCCTTCAGTTTTCTTAAATCTTCTCCGTTAAATTCGAAGCTTTCCGAGAGATACTTCGAGAATAGGCTCGACGATCCTAAGTCGCGCGACTAATACGAATACAAATATAAATGTCATGATATATCTATATATCTATAATAGCTATATATATATATGTATATCTCCCGATGATACCGTGTACACGGGACCGATAGTCCTCTCTGCTTGATAGTCCTTTCACGACTAAAACTCGCGACTAACCGAGTACGAGCCTCGTACGACAGAGAGCGAGCCTCCCGATTTCGCCGTCATAACCGAGCGTCCTCCTCTTTCAGATTATTCGACGACGGGCTATCGCGCGATCGAGGGAACCCAAGCCTCTCGTCCTTCCGCACCTCCACCACCACCTCCACCACCCACCACCACCTTCTTCTACTACCCTCACCCTCACCCCACCACCACCACCACCACCACCCTCCTCCTCTTCTTCTTCCTCCTCTTCCACTATCACGAATCTCCCCGTTTTTCTTCCTCCTCTCTTCACCTCCTCCCTTCTCCGACGCACCTCCACCTCCTCCTCTTCCTCCTCCTCCTCCTTCCTTCTTCCTCTTCCTCTTCTTCCTCTTCGAGCGATCTCTAAAACCGTCGACCGCTACGCTGTTTTTGTTTTCCTCGTTGTCGTTTTACTTTTACCACCCCAATGATAATTCCTCCGCGATTCGAGCATCTTCTTCTCTTCCCTCTGAAAATTTCATTTCAATATCATTTCGCAGCTCACTCTCGTCCATCCCGATCCCAACGAAATAAATAAAAATAAAAAAAAACCCCACCCATAACACCCGTTCGATCGATTCGCGTCCCTCTTATCCCGATTACATTAGTTTCTCTAAGACGGCCGAAATTTGTTCTCTTCCCTAAGGATTCTCTCTCTCTCTCTCTCTCTCTCTCTCTCTCTCCCTCTCTCTCGACACTTTCGTTAAATCGAATTGCGCGTTTAAAAGTTATAAATCGTATCTCGATCTATCGACGATCAATTTCATTCGGAGAGATAAAGAGAGATAAAGAGAGAGAGAGAGAGAAAAAGAGAGACAATGTTTTTGTCGTGTTTAATAACGATTTACTAGATTCAGTTAGAGAAAAGCAAATTTCTCGATACGTCAACTCGCATCTAGATATCCTTTCGAAATGTTCCGGACGTCTCCGCGTGTGCGGAAAGAACGAGATAATATTCGTTTCGCTGCGTTCCGTCTCTCTCTTCCTCTCTCTCTCTCTCTCACACACACACACACACACACACACACACATCGCGAACGCGTGTTTTACTTTCGAGCAGAGAGAAAACGTTGATTCTTGACGAGCCTGTCGATATCTCTTCGCGGATTCGTCCCCGCTACGTTTTCTTTTCCCCAATGCTATCTCGATAAATCGAGAAATTTTTATTCAAATAAATACATTTCGTGTTCCTTTATCTAACTCCGATGGAAAGAGAGAGAGAGAGAGAGAGAGAGAGAGAGAGAGAGAGAGAGAGAGAGAGAAAGAAAGAAAGAAAAAGATAAAACAAAGAAAAAAAGAGAGAGAAAGAGAGAGGGTAAATGAGGAGGACGTAAGAAAATCTTGAAAAATTATTTCTTCGAAATACGATTTTCGTGCGAGTGTGAGAGAGAGAGAGAGAGAGAGAGAGAGAATTAAAAAAAAAAAAAGAAAAAGAAGGGAAATAAAGCAAAGGATATAAACAATAAACGCGTATTGTCTTAGACGTGGTTATATAAACCGGCATTATACTTATGTGATTTTCCCTTTAGCCGAACGTAATGGAAAAATATGACTCGTACGACAGACACAGTACTATTATCGTTTTCTTTTCGCAGCGTTTCGATGGTAGAGAGATAGAGGAGTAACGTAACGTACCGTTCCTCGTAAAACCGAGCATTCGAAGTTCGTTGTATCTCTTCGAGTAGCAACCCTTCGCTTCGTGCACCCCTCCCTCTCCCCCATCCCCTCCCCTCTCTTTCTATCTCTCTCTCTCTCTCTCCGTACCTCCCACCACCCTACTACTCTATCCTATCAGATACCCATCTCTTTCGACATTATAAACGCGCGAGCTACTCATTTCAACGACACACCGGTTTATTTATCGAGATACGTTTCGCGAGTTGTTATACGCGCAACGATATAACGATTTTTACGAGACCATCGAAAATCTAAGAACTCCTCGTATATTTGCTCTCTCTCTCTCTCTCACTCTCTCAAAATCTCTCTCTCTCTCTCTCTCTCTCTCTCTCTCTCTCTCTTTCTGTATCCATCATACGTACGCGAAAGTGTCGTCGGTTATTTCACGTTAAAATAATATCAACGTAATGACCGAATGCGTAAACTGTGTGGACGGTAATTTCGATATAGAAAAGAAAAAAAATAATAATAATAAAAATAAAAAAAAAAAAGAAAGAAAATGGGGAAGTAGAGAGAGAGAGATAAATGGAATCGAAGGAACGACAACATCCCACGATCGGTTGCGATTCGCGCCGTCGCTCGCGAGTCGTCGCTTTTGCGTACTCGGGATATGCGATGAAAGGAGAAAAAAGGTTTGAAAAAGAAAGGTATAAAAAAAAAAAAAAATAATAAATTTAACGAAAATCTAGAAAACAATTGAGATTAATCGGTAGGTAAAGGGCTCGCGTCTACGTACCCACGCTCTCGCGTCTAGCGCAGTTATCCCAAGATAGAAACCCCCGAGTTCAGCGGACTTTGATTTATATTCTTTCGGGGGTAAATCGTGGGACGATATTAATCGTCGAAATTAATATCCCACGTACTATGAACGGGCACAAGATACACAGATTTCGCCGACACGATCCTTCCCAATGAAGAAGGACATCGCCGTTTCGTTCGTTATCCGCACGATTGATCCTGCCGTAACGCGTTTCTCTTCCATAACACGAGACAACCTTCTTCGTTCACTTTTAATATTCTTTCACTCGGCTATCTATCTCTCGTTCTACCTCCCTCCGACACTTCCTGTTGACAATTACGACGATTAAAGATAAAAGAAAAGAAAAGAGATGAGAAGAAGAAGAAGAAGAAGAAGAAGAAAAAACAAGAAAGTAAAGGATCGAAGGATTTGTAACGCGCACGATAAACAATTCGGGAATATGCACGTACGAATACGCATACGA
>OU427002.1:1324402-1329402 GCA_911387935.1 Dolichovespula saxonica
TTTTTTTTGAAGAAGAGAATTAATCTCGATTAAAAAAATATCGAGGAGAGCACGATCATTTGTAAATACGTTCGTCGCAAACGAATAGGAATTAATTAATTCCTTTGGCCATACGGAGTTTTAATCAAATGAAGTCTTCCCGTACGAAGTCGTTATGGTGCTCTTGATGGCGACACATTCGTCGTACCAAATTACACTGTCTTCGGAACAAATACGATCAATTGTACGAGGCATCAACTTTCCAAGATATTTCTGCAATTAGACCTTAGAGCCGATGGAAAAATTTGTAATTGCTATGGAAAGTTCGTGTGACAAAAAAAAAATCAAAAATAAAAAAAACAAATCGACGAGTAATTCTCCGACATAAATGTTAAGAAAAGGGATCAATAAATGTTGACGAAAAAGTGTGGACGTGTGTAGTACGTTTGTATGATACGTTATATTACCTACAATCGATAAACGTTTGTACAGTGAAAATGTCTTTACCGTTGGAGAACGACGTTATCGACGGAGTCATCCGTAGTATCGACGTACGATAAAGTATCGACGAATGAATTGAATCTAAAGCCGATAAAAAAAAAAAGAAAAAAATCCTCTAATCTCAATGAAATTATATGTCGAAATTACGAAAACTTCGTACCCGGACAAATCGTAATAACGAGCATTGATATAACGATGAAAATTGACAAAATCGTAAATACCTATTTATCGGCTCATGGTCGATCCTCGCGTGCTTTACTTCCTTTCGAGAAAACGTTTTCCTGCCGAGACGAATATTATCCACGAAAATTGAATTATCCTCTTGAAATTTCGTCGATAACTCTTGTGGAATATCAACGTCACGCAGACACTTTTCGCGAATGATAAAGAACTCACGACGAACCGACGATAAGGTCCAACACTCATAGAATTGTTTCGTCGAAATTAATAGAGAATTGTGTAATAAACTTAAAAAAAATATATATACATATAATAATATTCGAATCAAATTCGTTAGAAAAATGTAAATTTTACTGGAATAGAAAGAGCTGTTATTTGAGCGAAGCGATCCGATTGACTGTTGGTCGAATGTCAACCGTTGTAATTTTTCCGCGAATTTTGAAACATCTTATCGAATTATATTCCTCATAAACGATTTAGCTCGATTGTTAAATATTATCATACAATATTAAACCTATCTATGTAATATCCTATTTAAATACGTTTACATGTGTGACGATTTGTAATCGATTTCTCAAAAAAAAAAAAAAAAAATCATTTTCTTGATTGATTTAAAAAAAAAAATAAAATTCAATTAAAAAAATAATTTTCTTAATTTTCACCTACTTTTAACGGTATAAACTTTTTATTTTGTTCACCTTACGTGTAGAAGAAAAACCGTGCGATCGAGACCCTAAAATATATAATAAATATGGCCGACTATTCGACCACAAGATTATTTCGATGTTATCCCGTTTCGTGGTTCCATTAAAGCGATCTGATTGGTTTAGATCGAGTTTAAGAGCTGATCGAATTCAGTAATACCAACGTTGAAACGACGAATAAATGGTAATTGGACAGCAGCGACACTATTACTTGGAATTTGAAACAAATGATGAAATAATATTTAACCGAAAGATGTCTCTACAATGCTTCATCGAAATCTCATCAATATATTATATATATATATATATGTACGGTATATACATCCTATAAACGAAATCCTATAAGCAATGTTCCAATACAGAAGTCTGGCGGCAATTTTAAAAGAGAAATTATTATTCTCCCCGAACGAATCTATGCGTACTACTACAAATACAATATCAATATGATATAATAATATAAACATTTTCATTCAATTATTATTCCAATTATTATAACATTATAAAAATAAACGTAGATAACATATCGTTCGTTCGCAAATAAGAGGATTAAAACTTTAATTGAACTTTAATTGGAATCGTTTACGCCTCGTTCGCAAAAGTTTTTAAAATTTGGTGAACTGTGTTCGATTGTAAGAGGAAATAAATAAATAAATAAATACAAATTGAAATTTTCTGTGGCGAAGAAAAATCTTAAAAAAAAAAAAAAAGAAAAAAGAAAATACTTATCAATGTAATTTCGTTCGTACTTTTTCCGTCCAATGCAGGCACGGGCATCCTATCATCCACTTAAAATATGCGTTCGTGCAGAAAACGAATATTTCGCAGGTCACCGCGCGCGTAAAATAGTCGAGAAGAATATTTTTCCATCGACCTCTCTCTCTCTCTCTCTCTCACTCTTTCTCCATCTTCTCACCACCCCCTCCCCCGCCACTCTTTCGCCAGTAATTTCTCGATGATCTATTATGAAAACAGAAAAAAGTTTGTTTATATATATATATATATTCCATGTACGCTGGATATCGTCAAAATGGCACACATATACAAACACAAAAACACACACACACACACAAAAATACACACACGCGTTAATATCCGTTGATAATTGTTTCATTAAAATTTATTCCACCTGTTCGATGAGTTTCATTCATTATAAATCAATTTATATGGAATAACGATGAGTAAAATTATAAAAATTATATACAATATGTAGGTACACGAATAATATTATGTATGAAAAAAGGCAGAAGTGTATTTGAATTTTCCTTTTGTTTTTCCTTTTCGTTTTCCCTTCATAAAATTTTATTATAGTCCTTGACGTTATTATTGTTATATTATCATTGGTATATTATTATTGTTATTTGTATAATTCATCGATGAAATTTATTCGTAAATTAAAGTGGTCTGATGAAAACGACATATTTATCTCTATTGTAATATATGTCGGTTGCCGTATCGAATATAAATCTAAATAATTCCTGCACACACATAAATATATATATATAACAAAGATTGTATATAATAGATATACGTACGTATTCGTGTATATAGTTTAATAATTATTTTACAAATCGACTTAACGAAACAGAGAAATATTTCGTTTCAATGCAAACTCGAACATAATTTAATTTCAATCTGACCTAAATTTTCAATTTCCCATAACAACAGCTACTACTACTACTATTACTACTATTACTACTACTACTACTATTGCCGCTGTTACTTTTACAACAACGATAACGATGATAACATTGATAAGAAAAAAAAAAAAAATTGTATTCAATATTGGAGTATAGCTCTTCGACTAACTTTTCTGATCTCATTAGGGATGCAATAAATTCATCCTGTTTTAAAATCGAACTGAACGAAGATAGATCATTTCAATTTCTAGTTGAAACGAATATAAAAGGGAGTAAAGCGATTGTCTTCGTGAATGTACTTATCGATAATTATCGAGTTACATTTAAGAATAAAGAATCCACTGATTCGTGAATTTTTATTATTGAACTAAACTCGATGAATACGAAAGGAATTAATTAAATAGGTCCGTTGTGTCGTATAAAATCGAATTAAGATCTATATACGCGCGCGCACTATGTTAAAATATGTATTAATATTTAATGCTACATATATATATATATATATATATATATATATATATTTATATATAATAATTTAATATACATTTATGTACGTATATAGGTATAGATACGTCTTAATTCTATAATAATTCGATAATAATACATCCTATATATATATAATAGAGGAAATATAACGTTTGTGATCTCGAACGGAAATCGAATATAATCGAAAAGCAAGTTACGAAGCTCACGATCGATCATGAAGAATAACTATGAATTATGGATCGAACGAGCCGTTTAAATTCAATACACTTTCTGTATATCTATCTATCTATACATACATACATATATATATATATATATATATATATATATATATGCGTATATATTATTCTCCACGACTAGTTTGCGTTTCACTTAACCTTCGCTCTTCTTCCGTCTTATTCTTATTATTCTTCTTATTATTCCACTTATTATTATCTTTCGCCTTACAAAGAGACAGATAGTGTTTACAACACTGGGTCTGAAATTTAGATACTTATTTACGCGCTCGTTGTAATTTCTAATATTTTAACATACTTGACAAACGAGTATAATTATTTTCAAGAAAGGGACGATAAATAAAACGATCGATTAAAAAAGAAAAAGAAATAAATAATCCCCTTAATAAATCATTGCGAAGAATGATCGCGTCGATAACGTCATGCAATAAACTTGATCGTGCAAATTGTACCATTGTACGTAATTAAATTAAATAATAATAATAATAATAATGGATTTATTCGTTTCCGTTTCGTTCTTCTCTCTTTTTTTTTCTTTTCTCTCTCTCTCTCTCTCTCTCTCTCTTCACTCTTTTCTTCTCTTTTTTTTATTTGGTATTTACACGTCACTTCGTTTGATTTACACGTCCTCAAACATTTTTCTATTTCCATCGTATGGCATTTGAAAACAACAGGTACTACGCATACCTGTCTGCTCTAACTATAATTCTCTGTCGGTCTGGTCGTTAAAAAAACAAAAAAAAAACGAAAAAAAAAAAAAAAAAGAAAAGGAGGAGGAAAAAAGAGAAAGAAACAAACAAATAAAAATAGGCAAAAAATATATAGAAACTCGATCTGATACGAGAGATACGTAAAAAAAAAAAAAAACGTGGATAAGGTAATTGACGATCGAAAAAAAATTGTCCTTGGTATGTAATTTTTGTCTTTTTGTTCGTTCGTTTGTTTCTCTTTTCTTTTTTTCTTTTCTTTTTTTTTTTCCCTTATTTTCCTACCTTTTCCCTACCGTCCAACCATAGAATATTTCTCTTAACATTTCACCGTATTCTTCTCGTAATTGATTGATGATCGCTCGTTGATTGCACGACACGTGCGTACGTATATCGCGACGAAGAAAGAGCGAAAAGAAAACAAAAAAAGAAAAAGAAAAGAGAGAAAAAAAAAAAGAGGAAGAAGATAAAAATGGAGGAAACCACCGAAAGGAAAAAAAGAAACGAAGGAGAGAGAGGGGGAGAAAGAAGAAAAGATACACGCGATTAAGAGTTTATCGAGTCGTTCTA
>OU427002.1:1334402-1339402 GCA_911387935.1 Dolichovespula saxonica
TTGATAGAATTTTTATTATTATTATCATCAGCATCATTATTATTATTATTATTTATACGAAAGACGAGCGATCGTAAATTCGAGATTACGGTATTGCTGTCTTTCTTTCTTCTTTTTTTTTTGTTTGTTATTAATTGTCGAACGATAAAAATTGATAGAATTTATATTATTATCATCATCATCATCATTATTATTATTATTATTATTTATACGAAAGACGAGCGATCGTAAATTCGAGATTACGGTAATCGCTGTCTTTCTTTCTTTATCTTGTTTTCTTTTTTTTTAATTTTTTTATTTTTTTAATCGATTCAAATTAGCGGATACACACCCTTTTTACACGATCCCATTTAAATACGTGTTACTGTCGCGAAAATAAATGCGAGGATACCGAGATACATTGGATTAATTAGTTAACGATCTCGTACTACGTCAGTGACATAAATAAAAATCCGCGTTCGTCCTTTCGTATTAGAATATTCCCGTGTCTTTGTTTTTTTTTTTTTTGGTTGTTTTTGTTTTCTTTTTATTTTTTTTTTGCGCCTCCTCCACGTCATTACGGAGGGTACGCGAAAGCAAAATTAAAAATTTGATTGTCTCGTTATTCTTTGCCTCGGCGAGTTAATTCGGACAAATAAATAAAATGAAAAGGACCACGTGCCTGACACAAGAGCGCGAACCCGTTGCATTTAAATAAACCAATAGGTCAACCTTCCTGTTATCATTCCGCTAACACGTGGGCGACATTTAATGTTCTCTTACCCATTTTAGAAGGTCGCATGATAATACACACACAAACACACACGCATATATATTCGATATTTATTCTGTTAAAACTAAATAATTTTTAGGCTCCCCTGTGCCGAACGTATGTGACTGATTTTTTCTCGTTTCTTTCTTTTTTTTTTTTATCTTTTTATTTTTTCTTCTTTTTTAATTCATTTTCTTCTCAAAGAGAAATTTGTATCCTCTCAAAAGTACACGGTTATTCGCTTTCAAAGTATCTTTCGAAGCCATTCATTGTGCGAATTGATAATACCTACTGGTTTCGTTGCCTCGAAGGATACTAGCAGTAAAGTTATTTCAAAAGCAGAAAATATTTGCAGTATCCCTTTAGTTTCCGGAATTCAAAATATACGAGATAGATATGCGCTATGTCCACGAATATTTCAATGGAGAATACCGTAAATTGAAAATCTCCACCGACTATAATATATATTTATATATATATATATATATATATATATATATATATATATATATACTTTTCGCAAATATATCAGAAACACCAATTTTCTAGGAGTATATAAAGTACGTATATACCGGGTGGGTACATGTAAATTTTAACGCATACATTTTACGCGGAAGAAGAAAGAAAAATTCGACTATTTCGTGAAAAGCTCAGACTATTTTTACGGTATACAATTCACAGGACACAAACGCACACAAACTTGACGTCCACACAATAAACACACACAAACACACACGCTATTCATACTTCCTGTCTATCGTATACCCCTTATATTGGTCACAAATATCAATATAAACGTGAACGATCATCCTAATAATATTAACATGAAACTATAACGAGGGGGATGTAAACAGACGATAAATATATATATATATATATATATTTTTTATATTCACGAAGGGGGTGGTGAATTAATTTATCCACCCCGATTATTTTAACGTCGACTTCGACGTCGTCGTCTCGTGAGAATACGTATTACGGGATTAAGTCGATTAATTAATTGACCCAATTGATAGATGTTAAAAAATAATAAACGCGATTACGAAAAGAAAGAGAGAGAGAGAGAGAGAGAGAGAGAGAGAGAGAGAGAGAGAGAGAGAGAGAGATACTAGTAGACGTGAATACACACAAAATTATGGAAATATGTATATCGAATAGATTTTTATTTACTCTCTTTACTTTATTTTTTTCCTCTTCTTCCTTTTTATTCTTCTTGTTGTTTTACTTATCAAGAGAACAACAATCCCCAGCGTGAAGGCGTCGATGGTTTCGAGAGACGGAGACTTTATAGGAGACCGTAGTGAGAGGATAGAGATAGTAGTGACACAGGACCAGGGGTGGTTTTGACGGTATTGATTTCCCAAGCCCGGGACCTCGCACCATCTGCAACTAAAACGGCTTGCCTGAGATATCCCCTCGCGTGCTTCGCTTCGAAGCAAGGAAGAAATGAAAAAAAGAAAAAAAAAAAGGGAAAAATAAAGGAAAAGAAAAAAGAAAGGAAGAAAGAAAGAAGGAAAAAGAAAAGGAAAGGGAAACCTACGAAAAAGTCTCCCCTAAAAATACAACAGATCCATTTTTATCTGACAAAAGTCTAATCAAAATTCATACGTATCGTTTTTACGTTTATATATAACATCGGGACAACTGTGGGCCGATCAAAAAGGGATAAAGGGTTTCGATTGCGTTAGATCATCTTTCACAAAAATCCTTCTTCGATATAATTAAAATATATATATATATACATATTTTTTTTTTTCTTTATTCTTAAAAAATTATTTCTCGAAGGAATTTTAATATATTTTGATCGTTTCGTTTTTATTTTTTTCCCCCTCGCTAAGTGCATTATTACGCTTAAATATTTTTTACATATATATACACACCTACATACATACATACATATATGCATAAATATTTATTTTAATGTATTCGAAAATTTTGGACATTTTTGTTTAACGTTTGACATACATATATGCATACATACATATATGCGTGTGTGTGTGTGTATGTATACACATACAATGCCTTTTCTCTTTCTCCTATACACACACAAACACACACACATATACATACATATAGATATATGTAAATATACGTACGTATGTTCGATACGAACCGAACGTTATATACGCAATGACGAAGCTGTTCGATACCATTGCATAATATCTATTACAATGTTGATATATAACGCCGGATATTGCGGATTAAGTAACATATCGACTAAATGGAAGGACATGGAATGTAATAATTTCTCCATCGTTGTTTTATATACGGATTAAATTGGGCATTACGTAACGCCATTCCTAATGAAGATGCGATACCATCGTTAAATGTACTTATCGTTCTAACGTGTAAGTATTGCATCAACTATTATTACTTGCCTGCTTCCTCGCTTATGTTACGGCTCGATGCGAAATTGTCGATCGAACGCGAATTTCAATCGCATTTCTCCATTATCGATTTTGGAAAGCTATCGCGTGCATCGTTTTTATTTTTTTTTTTTCTTTTTTTTTTTTTTTTCATAGAAATAATCGAATCCGACGAAGGAAAAGATGTAATATATTATTATTTTCAAACTTTTCAAGATATATTTTCAAGATATAACTCTGACATACATGCATAGAATAGCATCGTTACAGTCGATAATAATAAAGTTAAAGATGAGAAATATTAACATTTGATATAACGATTTATATATTATATTCATTCTAATATCTATTCCACAATATATTCGATATGTCGTTAATAATAATATGATAATAATTTAATATTTCGTATGTATTACGGTACGATAATAATAAAACGTACTTTACATTATATAACAATACTTGCACGATATCTGAATAATATATCGGATTAATGCTGAAATATCGGTAATAAGGATAATATAAAAAAAAAAAAATAAAATAAAATTGTTGTACATCGATTTATTAGGAGCAATATAATTCGATTTCGATTCGACGTATTAAAAGAGCGATGATAATTCGAACGTGAAATTTATACGATTTTTATTACGAACAAATAATAAATAAATAAATAAATAAATAATAAAATTCGAAGTTAACGTCCCACGTAACATCATCTGTATCTTCAAATCTATCAACAATTTTTCCTTCTATCAAAATCAATTCAAAGTTAATAAATAAATAAATAAATAAATAAATTATTTTTCAATAGGAAAACGTCGAAAAGAACAACGTAACTTACAACGAATTACTTAAATGCATATTATGTTGTAAAATGTATTTATACTTCAACTTAACTCCTCGCGTCTATCGTTTTCGATTCGTTTGCTTCTAGTGCTTCGTGGTAAGTATATAAAGAAACGAGATTGAAGTTACGTAAGTCGAAACAAGTCTTCATCGTATATTCGTTCGTATATTCGTTCGAATAAAAAAGAGAATGGCTGACGATGAACAGTTATCGTTGAAAAACGATAACGGGCATTGTCGTGTTATCTCGAAAGAAAGAAAGAAAGAAAGAAAAAAAAAAATAAGAAAGAAAATTCGAACTCGTATTCAATCGTGAACGATAATGGAAAAGTTATTCTCTGACTAGGACGATGGGTGGGAAGAGAATGGAGGGGGGATGTTTAAATCGTTCAACTTTTCGCATTTTCTACGAAAAGAAAATAAATATTTTTGCGTCGAAACGATCATCCCTACGTACATATCGCTTATGTAATCACAAATCCACGTGATATTTGCCTGAACGACATTATCGTTACCCTATAAAATGTGTAACATGTTTTTTGATTCGACGAATGAATCCTCCTCTCTCTCTCTCTCTCTCTCTCTCTCTCTCTATCTGTCTCTATATTTCACCCATTTTTATTTACCGATATAAACTTCGCATCTCCGAGAATCTAATTCTTTCGATAATGACGTCCCACTTTAATCAACGTTAATAACAAGAAAATAATTAAAAAGTAGAGTCGAGAGATCACGGTTTAAGGGTAACATTTTAACGAACTCTTCGAATCACCGTCGCTGAAACGAATTTAAAGGATACAAATTTAATAAACGTTGTATATTATTTATTTAATATATAAATATAAATATATATATGTGTGTGTGTGTGTGTGTTTATATAATTTTTATATTGGAATTATATTTCACGAGAGAAATCGCGCGCGTATCGAAATAAAACTATCAACATTGAAAATTTCTATACGCGTCTTACTTATTAAATTTTTATATTTATTGAACAATACAAGAACTCGTGAAGATAAACACACACACACACAAACACA
>OU427002.1:1341902-1344402 GCA_911387935.1 Dolichovespula saxonica
CGAGACCGTCGTGGGGCGGGAATAAAAAAAAAAAAAAAAGTGAAAAAGAAAAAGCAAAAAAAAAAAAAGAAAAGAAAAATAAAAGAAAGAGAAACATTCCTAGAAGCAAATTTGCTTATTGCATCGATCGAAATAGCGTAAAAAAAAATAAAAGAGATGAGAAAGAGAGATAGAGAGAGCGAAAGTGAGACGGAAAGAACAAGACAGAAAGAGAGAGAGAGAGAGAGAGAGAGAGAGAGAGAGTCTTAAAATTGAATGAACGCGATGACCTAACCGATGACCTTCCATCGATGTTCCTTGTAGCTTGCCAGAAAGAAAGAAAAAAAAAAAAAAAAAAAGAACAAATAACTTATCGATATCTAGAATACTATCTTCCTTAACGTAGAACGAGGAGCTCGTTGTTAAAGAGGGGCTGGGGGGACAGGGCTATGATGACCTTTCAAAGGCAAGGGCCGAAAGGTCGACGAAAGGAGGGTGGAGGGTGGGTGGGTGGGTGGATGGGGGTGGGGTGGCACGTGGAAACGACGATTTTCGTCCAATCTATGGTCCACCTGACGTTTTATACTTTACTTATCTTCCCTCGTAATCGTCCCTGACCACAATCTATTATAGCTACTCGTTGGTTGTTTCATAAAATGAAAATGGCCGGCTGTGTGGTGCGTTCGACGATCTAAGGAGGGGGAAAAAAAAAGGAAAAAAAAAAGAGGAGAAGAAGAGTACGAGGGGCAAAAAAAAAAAGGAAGAAAAAATGCATAAAACTGAAGGTCGAATTTTCCAGACTGAATTCGAAAAATTCGAATCGACCTTCGGACCTTGGAAGAAAAATGAGAAGAGAGAGAGAGAGATAGGGAAATAAGACGTGATGGAGGAAGAGCTTCGAGATTAGAAAAAAAGAGAAATGAAAGGAGAGAGAGAGAGAGAGAGATCCGGACAGTCGTCTTTTTAAGCTTCTTTCTACCTGTTTGTGAGTGTGCGTGAACGCTCACTATAGTCTGTGAGAGATGGAATTATATTATAATAAGTAATATGTAATAATATATAAATAATATATAAGTTTTCCCATTGAATTGTTACGGATCGATCCATCCCCCGTTGATATATCCTTTCGTTAGAGTTTTTCGAACATAATAATAAAAAAATAAAAAAAAAGAAAGAGTGAGAGAGAAGGAGGTCCAATAAAATTTGCGCGTTTCAATTCGTCGATCGATATCAAAGATATCGATAAAATTCATTCAGTGTGAACGTATTAATGTAGATTTAATAACGTATTAATTAGGATTGTTAATCTTTATATCAATAGAATCGTTAATGAATCGTCAGACGATGACGTAGTATATATATTTGTCTTTCGACCGTCCTTCGGCCCTCGACCAATCGTTTCTAAAAATATATATTTAAGTCGTCAAGCACCTTTTTATCTATCTTCATTCGTTTGTGTTCTCTTCATTGAAAACGAGGCCTCTAGCGACCACCACTCGCGTTACCTTCCGAAATATCTGATTCCTATCGCGGCTCGATCATTATTAGGGCAGTAGTTTTAACGATATATGGACAGAAAAAGAAGAGATAGAGATAGAGAGATAGAGACAGAGAGAGAGAGAGAGAGAGAGAGAGAGAGAAGATAAAAATCGTGAAAAAATAAATGATAAAAATGTACGCACGCGTTAGAATTTCTTTCCAATCTTATCGTATCTATTTATATGTACAAAATTAAATATATATATATACACGTACACGTATATGAGAAATTGTTTCGGAGTGAACGATCGAAAGAAAAAAAATTAAAAAAAAAAAAGAAGAAGAAGAAGGAGAAGAAAAATCGAAGGAAAAAGTCTAATCTTTGAAACGATGATCTTAATCTTAATAATAGTAATCTAATTACTTCGACGGTTATACGAAGTAACTCCTATCGAATTCGAAGGCACGTTTGACGAGATAATTTAAAAAAAAAAATTGTTGATACATCGCTAAGAGAGATAGATAGAGAGAGAGAGAGAGAGAGAGATTTGGTATTTACCCCCAAGAAGAAGAGAAAAACGAAAAAATACGAATGTCCGTCAGAAATTCGAGGTTTATATTTCGTTGGTGGTTTACCACGTGGATATCCGACAACGTCCTTGTCTAAGAGTTAAGTGGATACCCTGGTTTAACCGTATAACCGCGGCTTCATCGTATAACCCACGATATCCATGGCTGCTTTGTCGATAACTAAATAAAGGTATGAAAGAGAAAGAGAGATAGAGAGATAGATAGATAGATAGAGAGAGAGAGAGAGAGAGAGAGAGAGAGATCAGACATCCTAAGAACGAAGCTTATCCCATATAACCCTGCTCTCCTTCGTCTTCCTATTCGTCATCCTAATCCTATACAATTACTTTTTTCCAACGTCATTTTCCTCCATCTAAAACTCACTATCTCTCTCTCTCTCTCTCTCTCTCTCTCTCTCTCTCTCTCTCACAATCTATTTATTTTCTATCTCGTATCCGCATTTATTCGACCC
>OU427002.1:1349402-1351902 GCA_911387935.1 Dolichovespula saxonica
ACTCACATTATTTCTTTTCAACGAACTCGCGATTCCAAAACCTACAGGTTCGTAGTTTCACGATATAAAAAAAAAAAAGAAAAAAAAAAACAAGAATAGAGCAATCGATTCGATTTAAAATCGTCCTCGAGGAAGTCGAGTTTCGATCGACTCTACTAACAACTTTTAATTCATCCCGCAAAAAACCTACCGACCTACCCCCTCCCCCATCTCTCCCCGTATACATATATGCATATATTTATAGAAGTTTCTCTAGCTCGGGAAATATGATGGAGAATGTATTCAATCTCCCTCATCCTCTCTCTCTCTCTCTCTCTCTCTCTCTCTCTCTCTCTCTCTCTCTCTCTATCTATCTATCTCTATCTCTATCTCTATCTTTGTATATATTCATTATTCATTCATTACACAAATACACACACACACACATACACACACACACACACACACACATATATATATATATATATATATATATATATATATATATATATATATATATATATATATATATATATATATATATAATGCATATAAACCTATATATTTATTTAACTTGGTCTAGCTCGAAAGAGTAAAGCTTTCGTCGTCTTCATCGTATTCATCGTATTCATCGTCTTCATCGTATTCATCGTCGTCCTCGTCGTCCTTCGAGAGTAGTAAAATGAATAGCATAGAACCTTCGTGCACGGTATCGTTGAAAAAGGCGAAAAAGCGAAGAGAGTAGATCGTAAGCGTTCAGGAGTAATAATCAGGCAAAACATTAAGCGCAAGAACGCCTCGGGTCGTGGCAAAAGGGTCCCCTCCCCTCTCTCCTTCTCTCTCTCTCTCTCTCTCTCTCTCTCTCTCTCTCTCTCTCTCTCTCTCTCTTCTCGGCACACTTAATAAATACGTTTATCGCTCCGGTGACTCCCATCTATATCGGCTGAGTGGATCCAGTGACGTCACTGGCGCTCCTCTAACGTCACGTCACGATAAAACAAAACGGTGCGACTCCGTACACACCCGTCAAAACTATTGACACTACCTACCGTTATTTCATACCTAATGCTAGGTGGTCAATAGTTGTACGACCTCGTTTACGCTTCGCCGGCCGCGTAAATGTATTTTTTGAAAAAAAAAAAAAAAAAAAGAGAAAAAAAGGAGGAAGAGAGAAAAAGGAGAGAGAGAGAGAGAGAGAGAGAGAGAATGCAAACCCGATGGGTGACAAGTAAGTACGACAAAGATAGATAGAGAGAGAGAGAGAGAGAGAGAGAGAGAGAGAGACCCACGGAATCCGCAGGATCGGTATCGTTCTCTCTTTTTTAAATCGATTACGTTCCCTTCCCACTCCCCTTGCCCCGTTCCCCCCCCCCCCTTCTAACCCCCTTTAATGAAATTTTCATCGTACCAAAATAGAAAACGTTTCGTTTCGATATTCGTTATTGGTCGAAGGATACGAATTGAAATCGAATTCGAGAACACTTCTGTCATCTTTCTTTTTTTATCTTCTCTCTCTCTCTCTCTCCTCTTTTTTTTCTTTTTTTTTTGATTTTTTTCTTTCTTTTTAACCTCGAACGAATTTCGTTGAACGAATTCGTTGTGGGATTTTTCCACTTTCTTTCTTTTATACACCTTCGGATAAAGCGAGTAACTTTGAAGAAACTTTCTCGACGTATGCGCCAATTCGCGTTGGTTTCGAGCGCGAAGAGGAAAAAAAGAAGGAAAGAAAAAATTAAAAAAAAAAAAAAAGAGAAAATAGAGAAATAGAAAAAAAAAAAAGAAAGAAAGAACGCCGATCTAATGCGAAAGAACGCGATATTAAAAAGGTCGGCACAGGTCGTTTACTCGCTTATGACGTTCGTTGTTGTCGTCGTCGTCGTCGTCCTCGTCGTGGAAAATCGCATATGCGTTACTTTCAATGATCGAATCAACTTTACTACATAGACGATCTAAAAGCGCGCGTAGGTTGTACATACGTGCGGTGTACTCGAATACCTGTCGTCAGCCGGGATCGGGATTGCGTAGGAAAAGCCAATTTAAGATTCTCCTTACGTTGCGCTTATAATGCAACGGCCATAAGTTGAACGGAGCAGAGTAATATGTGTGTGTGTATACGTGTGTGTGTATGTGTGTGTGAGAGATCTCATCGATAATTTTTTTCTCGAACGTTATCAGCTATAACGGTCATAATAGTGAAATATTTTCGAGAAATCGTATTTATCGTTATAACGAGTTTAAAAAAAGAGAGATAAAAAAAGAAAAAAAGAAAAGAAATTGGGAAAACGTCGTCGTCGTCTTCGTAGAAAAGATCGATCGATCGATCGATCGATCGATAAGAGGAGATCGTAACGATCGACATCGAACGAAACGACGATCGACGCCGAACGAGAGAAAAGGAAAAAGAAAATGAAAGGAGAGTGAAGAAAGAGGGGGAAAGAAGGAAAACGAAAGGGAAACGTTTTCAAGGAAAATTCCAGGACGTTTTGAAAGTAGAGGGCGAATAGTTATCTTACTTAGTCTA
>OU427002.1:1354402-1379402 GCA_911387935.1 Dolichovespula saxonica
TGAAAAAAAAAGAAGAGATAAAAAAAGGAAGAGAGAGAGAAATCATACTCCTTAGTTCCGTAATTATTAAAACGTCGCGTATCATAGCAAATCGATGCGACGATCGATTTTAAATCGATATTTACGATTATCCCAGGTAATCTTATTTTCGAGAAAGATCATCGATTTTTCTAATCGATTTGACATATGACATTGCGAAATAAAACGAATCGATTCGTTCATTTATCTGCACCGATTTAAATGACCGACAATGAACTCGAATCGAATCGAATCGATTCATCGGAAAGAGATCGAGCAATTATCGAGTGATCGAAGGTATCGATCCTTCTTATTCTTCTCTTTTTTTCTGCGACTTTCGAAAAGTAAAGAAAAACAAAAAAAAAACGAAAAAAAAAGATCAAAGAAAAGAAAAAAAGGATAGAGAGAGAGAGAGAGAGAGAAACGTCCACCACCGTTCAATGACGATGGGAAAATGAAATCCTATAATCCAATTTGACCTTGAATTAATTTCTTACACCTGCTCTTAACTACGTGGATCGGCTAATGGCCATAACGTTACGCAAGAACGACGATACGGATCAAGGATTTATTTTTTCGAGGAACGAACGAACGAACGAACGAACGAACGAACGAACAACAACGATCGATTTATTTTTATCAACTTTCCCAAAACGATATCCTTCTTATATCCTAACGACCTTCTACTTCTTCTTCTTATTATTATTATTCTTATTCTTCTTCTTAATATTCTAAGAAATATAAAGGAGGAAAGTTTGAAAGGGCGGATAGTAAGTAGATGGGACGTAAAACGATTTAAACTTTGAAAAGAGAGAGGGATTTTAAATTGATCTAGTATATCACGTTTAATTATTTTTCAAGAAAGAGAGAGAGAGAGAGAGAGAGTTATATATATATATATATATATATATATATATATATATATACTCGTCAAAGCTGTGAGATTTAATTCTAATCGAGAGATACGTTTTAGATATGATACTCCAAGTAAACTCAATAACTATGATATCGGGAAATGTCAATATCCTTGGGACGCCCTCGAACGAGCTTTGAATTCTGATCGAACAAAATGATCCTATATATTTATGTATTATATATCGGTATATATGTATGTATGTATGTATGTATGTATGTATGTATGAATGTACGTGACACTCGTTGGAAAAACGACTCGTGTAAATCGAGTCTGAATTAGCTCTTCAAATCTTTTTTAAAAAAAAAAAAAGAAAAAGAATAAAACAGAACGATGAAAACACAGAGAAAAATAAAACGAAGAAGAAAAATAACGTATCAATCACGAATATCGTTTCTTTTCTTTTTTTCTTTCCCCTGAGCGCGAAACAGCGACACGCATCTCTCTCTCTCTCTCTCTCTCTCTCTCTCTCTCTCTCTCTCTTGTGGTCTTCGATGTAAAAAGAAAAAAAAAAAAAAAGAAAAGAATAAATAAAAAAAATGTTCACGAAACATTCGTTCGAGGTATATATTTTTTCTGATCAATCAAATGGGAACGAATTATTGCCCTCTTCTTTTCCTTTTATTTTTTTTTTTTTTGCGTGCCATTTCGACCAAACCACTTATGTGTATTTGTGCGTGTGTGTGTGTGTTTGTGTGTGTGTATCCATACAAGTACATACATGTACGTTCGTCAGATCGGCGTATCTGGAGATCGTTATCCAAAGATCGAAATTGAGAGAATTCGATTGGGATAGGTGACGTTTAAAAAAAAAAAAAAAAAAAAAAGAATTGTAAGTAATTCGACGGACGTCGAGGAAAATGTTGCGTTGGTACCCAATAACTCGATAGGAACGTCGAGTACTAAGTCGATACCGGCGTTCGAGAGGTATCGACATTCTCTGCCGTATTAAATGTAACAACGTTCGATATTTCGGATCGTCAAATGTATAATATCGACGTTATATTAAACCATACCGTATGATAATGACAGTGGACGACGTATGATGATACACACACACACACACACACACATATATATATATATATAAGCACGTATACATAATTACTTAAATATATAGATACATATATATATATATATATATTTATATATATATATATATATATATATATATATATATATATATGTATATGTACGTTGAGTAAAATGTCAATGTCTCATGGTAAAACCCAAATGACCTCAGAATTCTGATCGATTCGAGTCAATGTCTGACTTTAAGGCCACCTATTCGATATATAACTCTTTCCGAGAGCGTCGATCTCCTCTCTACATAAGCCTGGCATGTATATTATACATATGTACATATATCCTTATGCATACTTATATTACATAGGTATTATATATATATATATATATATATATATATATATATATATGTATGTATGTATGTATGTATGTATGTATGTATGTATGTATGTACCTATGTAACTCTCGTTGTATTTGTATCTTCGAACGATTAAGACAATCTCGTCGATGTAACCCGTTCGAAGCAATTAATTTCGAACGATCGATGGATCGATCGAACGATCGAACGAACGATCTATACCGACGTTTAATGCTAACGAAATTAACGAATACGAGCGACGAGCTTAATTATTACTCGCCTTAAGCTTAAACCTCCCCTATATCGTGAAATGATTGACGATGAAAAACGGGAGATTGAACAAGGGCTGTTAAATTGGAAATTTATCGATCGGAAAAATAATAAATCTCTAAAATACACGTGTGTGTGTGTGTGTGTGTGTGTGTGTGTGTGTGTAGGTATATTGATAGAAAGAAAGAGAAAAAAAAATAGAGGAATAAAAAACGGCAACTCTTAACACCGGGCTTCTCTCGTCGTCAATGATTTCGCTTGTGAATCTGTATCGTGGTAAAAAAAAAAAAAAAAAAAAAGAAAAAAAATGAAGAGAAGAAAAGAAAAAAAAAACAAAAAAGTGAATACAATATTGATTCGATTAAACCGAGAACATTTGTACCGTCCGAAATAACGATGAAAGTGGGATATAGAGTTGGATATCCAATTAATGACAAAACGTATTATTACGATTCGGAATGGACGTGTCAAAGGTATCGTAAAATTTAACGAAGTGCGCGGGCGTAGGACGCGACGATTAACGAAAAAAAAGGATTAAATAAAAAAAATAAAAAAAAAAACCACGAAAGAAGAGAGAATAAAGAAAGACACACACAAAAAAAAATACGAAAGAAAGAAGAAGAGGAAAAGAAAATAGAAGGATAGAGAGGAAAAGAAACGAAGGAGATAGAGAAAGAAAAAGAAAACGGCATGAGAAATAAACGTTTGAAATCTTTCAAAAGAAAAAAAAAATGTAACTATTGCGTCGAATACACACACACACACACACACACAGAGAGAGATAGACAGACACATACACACATATATTTGTTCCTCCGAATACAGAAACTTGGAATAGGTTAGGCTATTATCAAATATCGGTGGTGTAGGCGCGCGCGCGCGCGCGCGCATATAATCTCCTCTTCCGTCGTCATCGTCGTCATAGTCGTCGTCATAGGCCCCTCCTTTCGTCTTCCTCCTAGGGAATCAGTATATCGATCCTCGTGAATTCCTCGATTCTATGTGGCTTCCTACGATTTATGTCACGCACCGTGATAATTCAAATACCATGTTAATCCGATTCCGTTAGACCAGACGAGGCAAATACCTTAATCAATTACATACAATGAAATCAAACGATCCGTACCCTACTCGTATCAAACTGTTATCGGACGTATATATATATATATATATATATATATATATATATATATATATATATATATATATATATTTATATCCTTATGAGAGAGAGAGAGAGAGAGAGAGATAATAGAAAATTAGAAATATATAACGAAATCGATTGGAGTAAAAATAGGGGATAGGATGGTACGGAGAAAATAAATTGATGATCGGTAAAAGAAAAAAAAAAAAAAACGAAAGGAAGAAAACGCAGAGGAAGAAGAGAAAGAAGAAGAAGAAGAAGTAGAAGAAGAAGAAGAAGAAGAAGAAGAAGAAGGGGAAGAACAAATGCGATCATAGAAATCCGATTAAGCTGATAAAAGGTCGAGGAAAAATGAGAAAAATAAAGGTAAGGATGGAGGAGGGTCAAGAAAGAGAAAGACAAAGACAAAGACAAAGAGAATAGTGAAAGAGAGAAAAAAAATAAAGAGAGAGAGAGAGAGAGAGAGAGAGAGAACAAAAATAGGTCCGGGATCCGCGTAAGAAAATTTTCCGTTCCTTATCTTTGCTCCTCTTTCCTTTTTTCTACTTTTTTTTCTTCTTCTTCTTCTTCTTTTTTTTTGTCTCTTCACCTCCTTCCCTTCCCCTCTCTCTCTCTCTCTCTCTCTCTCTCTCATCTGCACCACCTTTCTACGCAGGGAACATTTCTAGCGCTTTACTTAAACCCCCGACACGACCCGGCCCACCCCCACCCCTCTGCCCCCTCCCCTCCCTCGCCGCCATCCCTCCGCGTTAATATCGAATTGCAATCGCGTGGGTTCCTGGCGACGATTCAAGAAAAAAAAAAAAAGAAAAAAAAAAGAAAAAGAGAATAAAGAAGAAGAAAAAAAAAATAGAGAAAAAACGCGCGTTACATCGATTGACTCGACGAACTCTCGCGATAGAGTTTGATAGAAACGATAGACTGACGGACGGAGAGGGTGAGAGAGGGTTTAGAGAGAGGGTGAGAGGGAGAGAGGGAAAGAAAATATTAGATAGAAAGGTAAAAGTAGAGAGAGAGAGAGAGAGAGAGAGCAAGTTGACAAACGGCACCGAAAGTCGACCGGGAGCCAACGAATCCTTTACTTTTTCAAACTTTACGCTTTTCCTACTAACATCTACGAGATTATCAAGAAGAAGTGTGGAAGAGGAGGAGTAAAGAAGAAAAAAATAAATAAAGAAGATAAAGAAAAAGAAAAAGAAGAGGAAAAGAGAAACTGAAAAAGAGCTCGAGGCTAACGGAAGAACGAACGAACGAACGAACGAACGGGAAGTTTCCTAGCTTTTACGTAATCCATAAAACGAACTACGAGAGAGAGAGAGAGAGAGAGATAGATAGATAGATAAAGAGAGAGAGAGAGAGAGAGAGAGGAATGAATACGTATTACGTAAAGAGTAAGAGAAACAGAGCGAGAAAGAAGGACAATAGGACGCGACTCGCACGATCGAGCCACGTCCAAAAGTGATTTTTATGCGGTTGCTCTCAGTCATCGAAATGTAAGAGAAGGATATATATATACATAGAGAAAGAGAGAGAGAGAGAGAGAGAGAGAGAGAAAGATATATATATATATATAAAGAGAGAGAGAGAGAGAGAGAGAGAAGATCCGCATTGGCTTTTATGCCATTTGGAAGGAGAAACGAGTACGAACGAATGATTTTAACGAACCTTCCTCTCTCTCTCTCTCTCTCTCTCTCTCTCTTTCTAACTAGAAAATCGAGAAGAGGAGGAGGAGAATGTTAAACGAGTGAGAGAACTCACAGAAGGGTGTAGAAGATAAACGACTTTCATCGTGAACTTCGTGGTCGATATTACGTAACACGAGGAAAAGGGTTCGAAACGATGAACCAAAGAGAGAGAGAGAGAGAGAGAGGGGGGGGATAGGGGACAGGGCAAAGGGCGTAATGGGGGAAGGAAGATTCATCTCTAACGAACTAAGTTATATCTTATTCGCACTGCATCGAGAACGTTGACTTCCCTATCGTATCTTTTTTCAGATACCTTGGTGGATAGGTACTTAATACGATTTGCCTCACGTTCGACGATAAATCAAATGCTTCGTTAACTCGATTCACTGACAAACTGTTACACGAGAGAGAGAGAGAGAGAGAGAGAGAGAGAGAGAGAGAGAGAGAGAGAGAGAGAGATAGATAGATAGATAGATAGATAGATCAACAACTCTCTCTCTCTTTCTCTCTTTTATTCTTTTTGTTGACTCGACCGATACGATTTAATCAGTTGCATTCGAATTTGATACGCGTTTAGATTGCTACCTATCGAATAAAAAATATATATATAAATATATCGAAAAGAAGGATCCAAGGAAAGTAAGAATGAAAGGAAGGACGGTGAGATCGAGAAATAATCCTTCTTCCTTTTTGCCGAACGTTCGCGCCCGTATTACGAATGGATCGATCCCGTTCCTAGCACTACCTCTGCGCGCGCGTGTATGCATTTATAATAGAAGTAAAAAAAAAAAAAGAGAACAAAAAAAGTGTAAGGAGAAAAATCGTCGAGACGAAGTAATAAAATTGGAAATGGAACTATTAACGAGCGAACAACTATACGTACGATTACTCCACGTTTCGTTCCATTTTCTTTCCATCCTTCGGAAGAAAGAGACGGACGGACGGACGAACAGAGAGTAAGAGAGAGAGAGAGAGAGAGAGAGAGAGAGAGAAGGATCCTCGATACGTGATCTCCTATATATTACCATTCATGAATTATTGAAAGATTTCTATATAGATCCATTTATATCCCGTTCGACATATTTCGTCGCGCTACGTATCGTAATGTCGATGAATAAAAATGTTTGGAAGAATATTTTTTTATTTTTTTATTTTTTTTTTTTTTTTGTTTCCTCGTCTTCGATCCATCTACAAAGGACAAAAACGATGCGTCGTACACGGCTTTGGATTTATTTCAAAAATTGTAATCCCTTCGGATTACGATACGATTTATTGCGGTGAACATTCGATCGTTTTTTTATTTATACATTGACTGTATTTCGATTGTGGGGCTCGGTAAGCGAACACGTATTTATTCTCTCTCTCTCTCTCTCTCTCTCTCTCTGTCTCTATCTCTTTCTTACCCAATGGTATCAAACTCTGGCTCTACGATGCAGCAGCAACAGCAACAGCAACAGCAGCAGCAGCAGCAGGTCGAAGTGGCAATTATTGGTCTTCGCCAACTCGACGTAGGAACCTACTACTGGCTTAATTGAAGAATTAGTTTAGACAGAAGTTCAACTCCGATGTGTTCGTTTCTCCTTCTTGTTTTCTCCCTCTCCTTTCCTCCCTCTCTCTCTCTCTCTCTCTCTTTCTCTATCTATCTAACTAACTATCTAACTATCTAACTATCTCTATCCATCTTTTTGTACGTACACATAAGCATCAACTTAATGCGTCGACCTCATACGACGAATGTATACGGTTCGTTTAATAAGTTTGTTCTTTATGAACGAGCATGATCGATGAAAATTAAACGACCGACCAACCTGAAGCATCGTACACCTTTATTTTTATCTTTTTTTTTTTTTTTTAAAGAACGCAATTCGCTCGTCACTGTTTCAAAATCAATCGACGCCTTTAATTTTCATCCGAAGTCATGTAACATGATTTAACGAAAACATAGGACAACGATGATGATACTAATAATAATGCTGATGACGATGATGACGACGACGATGACGATGATGAAAAAAAAAAAGAAAAGAAACAATCGAACCGTCGATTTGACTACGCGTTTATCGGCTCGACGTGTCTTTTTTTTTGCAATGCCTTCACTTTTTCTCTTTCTTTTCGTTTTTCTCTCTTTTTCATTCTACCTTCTCGTCCCGCCAGGAGTATTCCTGCGGAAAACGTAATTGAAACGTGACTTCGTCGTAATGCCAAGTTGACCTCCCTCCTCCATTTCGACGATTTTCTCGTTTTCGGTAAGGAGGCGCCTTGAAACGTTCCGGAAAAATCGTTTCTACACCGAGTGCAACTCGACCTTTTCCTTTTTATTTTATTTATTTATTTTTTCTTTCTCTCTTTTTTTGTTCTATTTCTTTCTTTTTTTGTTTGTTTGTTTGTTTGTTTGTTTGTCTTTGCCTCCTCTACTCGTGTTTACTCTCTCTCTCTCTCTCTCTCTCTTTTTTTCTCTCTCTCTCTCTTTTTCTCTCTCTCTCTCTCTGTAGTCGCTTTTATGATTTCTCCGGTTGCGTGAAAACGTTCGCGGTATGCTTCCGGAGCAAATAATGGTTTTCCCTCTCCACCCCGCACCCACCCCAACCCTCTCTAACACACTTTTTCCACCCACCCATCCCACCCCCCGACTCCCGCACCCCCCTCCCCCAACCCAACCCCTCCTCGCTCCCTTCAAAACAAGATTTCTCACGAGAGATTGAAATTGTTTACCGGTAGAATTTCGCGATCGTTCTGTGTGTAGTATCGTGTGCCTTTTACCGAGGAAAGAGGAATTGAAATAAAGAGAGAGAGAGAGAGAGAGAGAGAAATAAATAAATAAATAAAGAAAGAAAAGAAATTAAAAGCCCGAAGAATTACGAACGTTAATAACGGTGCGGGTTATTGTTTGAAGGATGATCAAACGGACGGAGTCCCGTCGGCGCGGTACGATTGAAAACATCGTACGTAACACACTAAATGGACCACACTCGCGTCGATATAAATCAATAAAAATCGTGTCAATGTCGAGTATCATAAAGTGGGTTAAGGGTTTTGTAAGACAAGACGAGTAGCCGGCTAGCTAGATAGCTAGATAGCTAGCTAGCCAGCTAGCTAGCTAATTTTCTTTCTAAATGTTAAACATGCAATTTGAAATAATATACTGACTGATATATACGTTAGTGCATTATTTTACAATACATATATATAAGTACGTGCGTGCGATCGTGCGTGTGTGTGTGTGTGCGCGTGTGAATAGGTAAAAGATACAAATATAATGTAATTATTGACGATATTATAATAATTAACTTTTGTTCGAAACTTTACTTTACATTTTGTTCCCATCTCTTTTACAATTTTTCAATCCCGGAAAATAATCGATAACGAATACTAACGTGGACATCGTACGCGGACAGATATTTTTGCAAAAATCGTGTTACAGAGAGAGAGAGAGAGAGAGAGAGAGAGAGAAGGGGAATAAAAAGAAAGAAATAAAAAAAGAACAAACAGACAGACAGACAGACGAAAAAAGAAGAGAGACAAAACAAGTCCGTGTACGACAAGTGCAATTGAAAGTAATTTGCCATGTAACAAAGTGACGTTTAATGAAGGTCGTCTCTTTCGAGTGTTTATAGCCGATGCGTTCGATAACGCAAACTCGAATTCGTTGGAATAGCAGAATGCAAAAGGAAAATATAATTAACGCGTTGAAAACGCTAACGAGGTACGATGGCTTATTGTCGCATGTGCGAAGTTGTTATTAATGGGCACCTCGTAATAATTACTCTCGTTGATGCAGCACATCCTTTCGTGTAATCACAAAAACAAAAGCGAAAAAAAAAAGAGAAAAGAAAAAAGGAAAAAAAAATCTTACACGTAATACGCGTGCACGTTGATACTTACGCCGTGATATTCGTCGATGATCAAAATAACGATATTCGTTATTTTATTTTTCGTTTATAAATGTGCGCGTAAATTCGAACGTGCATATTTCTATTTTGCGTGTATTTTATCGAAAGAAACAAAATTTTGTACGTAATACTTACTTGCATTCTATCGAAGGACGATTCATGAAAATATCGTTGCTGTTGCTTTATTCGATCGTCCTAAGAAAAAATAATCAAAACCATAATCGTATCCAATGGTTAAATAAAGTCGGAGGAACGTTGATGAAATATTTTTTTTGTTTTTATTTTTTTCCTATCTCTTTTTCTTCCTCTCTCTCTCTCTCTCTCTCTCTCTTTGTCTCCTATCATTAAAAACAAACGAGAAAATAAATATTTGAAATAATTATTACCGTGCTCGTTACCAATCGACAGAATTAATTCTATTGATATATTTTACTTATCGAATATCGAAAACTGAAAAATGTAAAAAAAAAGAAAAGAAAACGACGAAAGGAACGATAAAGTTGGTTATAAAACTCCTTCGCTCGATTGGCAAATAATAATAAACGTTCGAACGAACGGAAACGTCATCAATTATCTATTTCATTCAAGTTTATTTTGCATTTACATCATAATCACTCGTAAGTACCAGGGATACGTAAACAATTAGCTCAAATTAGTTTTTAATTACGTATTAGCCTAATAAACATCGGTTCTTTCTTACTTCAATTGAAATGTTACTTCATATCTTATATAGACAATTATATAATATGTGTATCTCGTAATTTCACCGCGTCATATGATCATTATCATTATCATAATTCATCATCATCATCATCATCATCATCATACTCTCTTTATTAATTTTTTTTACTACCTCTTTCTTCCATTGTATTATATTATCTTTGATATCACTCTCTCTCTCTCTCTCTCTCTCTCTCTCTCTCTCATAATTTTTTTCCTTGATTTTCATTTCCTCTTAAACTATACCATCGAGATTATTATATTCACAAATAGCCTTAATCACATATGACGATCGTTTTAATCGAATATCACCTAAAATAGAATATATTTATACATATTAAATATATTTATACATATACATTAGACCCGTATCAAGATCGGATCGTCGTTTAATCAATAACATCTTTATCTATATATATATATATATATATATATATATATATATATATATATATATATATATATATATATATGTATATAACTACCTATCTATCTAGATATATATATATATATATATATATATATAGGTATACGCGCGTTGGATAGGTACATTCTTGCGAGAGTACACATAGCAAATGGACGAACATTTAATTTCAACTCGCCTTGTTCGTGATTATTGCTTCGAAGCTGACTCTCTATCTCTTTCTTACAGAGTACATTACACACACACACACACACACACACATATATATATATTTATATATATCTGCTTTGACCTTGTTTATTGATTTACAAACTCGACATCGAGAATATATATATATATACGTTCGAAAGAAAAAAGAAAACAAAGAACATGGAGAAAATGAAAGGTAAAGAAAGAGAGAGACACAGAGAGAGAGAGAGAGAGAGAGAAAATGAAAAAAAATATACACAACGCACGCATACACAGAGAATAAAAAAGTGTATCTTGAAAATTATTATGCTTTGATTTTCGACGACTGTTTTTAATGGTCCATCCACTAAGAATAAAGAAAGAAAGAACAAATGATGATGATCGATGTTGCGATAGCTCGCAAGAGAGTACCTTCGTAACGTGTCGACACTTACAAATTGTTTGCTATTTTAATTTCGCGGTCTTGTGATAATCGAACGATATCCAGGAGTAGCCGGCGACGAACGAGTTTTCAGGAGCTGTTGGGAAATTAATATACACGAATAATAATAATAATAATAATAATAATAATAACAATATATATATATATGTGCATACATATATATATATATACATATATGAATATGCGTGTGTGTATATACGTGTGTGTAAGATCGTGTGTGAGATGCGTGTCTCTTTTTTTCTCTTAATAACGTCTATCTCTTTCTTTCCTTTTTCTTTCTTAATTTTTTTTTTTTTTTTTTTTTTTTTTAATATTTTTCCTTCGACTTTTATTATTTTTTTTTCTCTTTTTCAACTTTTATTCTCATCTTATTCACTTACATATTTCATTTGATTTTATTTTTTTTTTTCTTTTATTTATTCATTTATTTTATTTTATTTTTTTGTTTTATATATATATATTTTTTTTTTATGATAATATCCATGGAAGAACTTTTTCCTACGAGAGAGAGAAAGAGAGAGAGAGAGAGAAAGGGAGGGAGAGAGTGAGAGATAAAATGATTTTGTCTCGTTATCAAGGTCGGATTAATTTCGATCAATTCCTCAGCCACGAAAATTATTTATATCGCATGTGTTTTCGTTTTATTATTATTTTTTTTTTTTTCTTTACTTTATTTTATTTACACACATCAGAGAGAAAGGCGTTGGGACGAACGAATCGCGAGACAAAAGAGAGAGAGAGAGGGAGAGAGAGAGAGAGAGAAAGGATATACGATAAAAGTAAAAAAAATAAAAAGCGAAATAAAAATCTTGGAGACAGTACGACCGATCGAGAGCCATACTAACGTATGAGAAATCCGAAACGAATGAGCGAGTGAGTGAGTGAGTCATGGATCGTATAAGAGCTGTCCTCGTCGAAATCAAATACCCTAACACGATGTATATGTAAGTGATTACACGTGTGTTTACAATTTTATGTATAGAATGATGAAAAATGATAGGCGTGTCCCCACTATATGAAAAATTCACGGAGTACAATATATACCGTCTTGACAAAATAAAGAGAAAGAAGAAGAAGAGAAAGAGAGATAGATAGATAGATAGAGAGAGAGAGAGAGAGAGAGAGAGAGAGAGATCTTAATTAATGCAAAAATTAGGAAAAAAATATAACATACAAATGTATCATAAATAAAAAGAAAACGAATGATCACAGAGAGAGAGAGAGAGAAATAGAGAGAAAAAAAAAGGGATAGAAAATCCGTGTAACGTTAAAGAAGGATGACAAAAATTTTCAAACTAAAGTAACGTCAAAAGATCGCGTAAAATAACGAAATATTTGTTTTTCCTCTTGGTTGTAAAATAAGGGAGTAGGGATGGGTTGGTAGGTCTCTCGTTTCCTATAAATCATGAACGTTACTTCGATCGGGTGGAATTAACGTTAGCGCGATGACAGAACATAGAGAAAGAGAGACAGAGACAGAGAGAGAGAGAGAGAGAGAGTATATGTGTGTGTGTTTGAGAGAGATAGAGAGAGTTCCTTTGATGGGAACGATCAATCACTAAACGAGGTCCTATCGGGTCGCTTAACACGAAGGGTGGAGTCTAGAGCAAGGTGTGCCCTATTATAGACAGAAATGGCGTCTAACCATTTGCAGCAATAGGGAACGAACCATCGAACGAACTAGCTATCTATCTATCTATCTATCTATCTATCTATCTATCTATCTATCTATCTAGCTGGCTGGCTAGATAGTTAGGTATCTAGCAAGGTCCTTCTATTACGAGAATCGAATAGTGGAGGTACGGAAAGTCTTCTTATTCGTGGTTAAGGAACTCCAGAAGGTGGTTACGATGAGTTGAAAAGGGGATCTTGTATCACATTTGATGGTCGAAGCTTGAGTGCTCTATGGGGGTAGTAATCAGGGCAGTGAGGCATTAACTATGCAAGGGAACTGTGTCGGAGTAGTCGTACGAGAAAGATAATTCGATTGTAAGAAACTTTTAATACCTACGTTACGATACGTTTCATACTTATCGATACTCTACGTCTATATATATGTCCTATGGAATTTCAGAATAAACCGATTGATGCTTTTCGATGAGATGAGATGAGATGAGATGAGATGAGATGAGCCGAGATGAAATGAGATGATAACGCGTTAAAAGCTAATGGGATGTCGGCTATTCTTCGGCTCGAGTAGTTCCGATCGAATCAATAGACTCTATACTAGGACGATGATCGATCCGTGCTCTATTATAAGCTCGCTCTCCCTCCCTCCCTCCCTCCCTCCCTCTCTCTTTCTCCCATAGCTCTCGTTCGAACGAGACTCGTTCACGTCGTTCATTTTCGAGTAGGAGAATAATAATACCGATTAATGCGTTCCCGGTACGGGTTTTAATAAACCACGGAAGTCCTAGATACATAAACGATTATTATTATCATCGATCAGAAATTTCTATGTTGATCGTTGATACCATTTTTTACACCGCAACACCCCTCCCACCTCACTCCACCCACTCGCCATCCAATTAATACATTGCAACAATTTTTATTCTACACTTAGAATAAATTTATTTATTTTATTTTTCTTTTTTCCTCTTTTGTTAATATTCGATCCACGTCGTATGCATTCGTCTAACGCGTCTATGTGTGTGTGCGTGTGTGTGTGTGTGTGTGTGTGTGTGTGTGTGTGTGTGTGTGTGTGTGTGTGTGTGTGTGTGTGTGTGTGTGTGTGTGTGTGTGTGTGTGTGTGTGTGTGTGTGTGTGTGTGTGTGTGTGTGTGTGTGTGTGTGTGTGTGTGTGTGTGTGTGTGTGTGTGTGTGTGTACGTATATGCGTAGGTATGTAGGTATATAGATCGTGTACGATCGCACGTTACGAAATTATTACGATTGCTTTCGATTATAACAGCGTAATTACAACGAGTTGGCCGCTGGTCGATGTGATACAACAAACCCTACGCAAACACACCTCGTCCGCAATCGTTTGGCTTCCGGCCAGGTTCGCATGAAAAACGATATCTCGACGCCTTCCATTTCTCACCCCTACCCTCTCACACCCTCTCACCCCCTGATCCTCCAAGCCTCCCACCCCCGTACCCGTGCACGATGTACAATAACAGTAATCATAACTTCGTTCGTCAATAACGAGTCGAAATCTTTTCTCTTTTATCATTTCGTATGTATGTGTGTGTGTGTGTGTGTGTGTGTGTTAGGTCGTAAAGGATGAAATTTGTAGTTAATGATGCCTAATTGCCTTCTTTTTTCTACAAATTTCAACCTTGACGAATTAATTTTTATTTATGTATATATATATATATAGAGAGAGATATAAAAGGGAAATGACAAGAAATATTAATTTATATCCAACTAATCTAAATACATATTGATCGAACGATTAATTTCTATCGAGTATAATTTCATTTGTTTCGCAAACTATTAAACACTTTCAGGTACAACTATTATGATTAATTATTATTATTATTATAATTTTTTTTTTTTTTTTTTAGTTTTATTATCGTTATCGATAGTATTACTAGGGTTGTCGATCGGTCGATCGTTGATAAATCGAGTAATTTACTTTTCTCTGTCTCTCTCTATCATCGCCAGAAGGAACGTCGACCGATCGAAAATCAGAAACAAGAAGTATGAAGTGGATGATATCACTTCAGTGTAAGTTCTTAATTAGACTTTCCAGACGATCAAAGTTCTTATCTATTAACATATCACGCTTGGACCCACGCGCTACCACTTCTCTCTCTCTCTCTCTCTCTCTCTCTCTCTCTCTCTCTCTATCTCTCTCTCTTTACCACGCGCATATTCTACTGCTCGCTACACATTAGACAGCAAATTAATATGCGACTTATCTAACGACGTTGTTTATATCTACATACATAAAGCTTACGGACTTTCTGTTCTGCCTGCTATGTAAATTACGTTCCATGTTATACAACCATGGATTATTTATTATTAATGTTTGTGTACCCTGAACTCTAATCGCATCCTCATTGAATTATATATTTGTTTGTTTTCCTTTTATTTTGCAAAACTTTTCTATACCAGGAGATGGAACGTTTTTCTCTCTTCTCTTTTATATTATAACCTCGTTTATCTACGCCTCCAAATATGTGCGTGCGTTTAAATTCAATTAAAAATAAAAACGAACAAAAAATGAAATAAAATAAAATCCGATAAAAATCGAGCGTTCGAAATCGCGATTCAATACCGTTCGACGCCCCTTCTTCTCCTCCGAACTCTCCGTCAACAAATCTCTTATAAATTATATCAAGATTTACAATTCGTTAAGGATCTCTCTCTCTCTCTCTCTCTCTCTCTCTCTCTCTCTCTCTCTCCCTCTCTCGCAAGAGAGAGCTTGCTTCGATGAATTTTCCACAAGGACGCGCTATTTCAATGTCACTTACAGGAAGATATAACGATCAGAGGAAAAGCCGACAGGCTTCTGGTTTCGCGCTTCTATGTTTATTATCAATCATCGCGTATGATTTATCCGTTCAGTTTTTACAAAAATCTCTGACAAATTTTACATACATAAATATATATATATATATATATATATATATATATATATATAAAAAACAAATAATAACGTTGAAAAGGATATATCAATAAAATTGACATAATATGAAATTTTCTAAAAAAGATTTAACACGCTTTTACTTCATCTCTGATTCCTTCGATATAAAAAAAAAAGAGAGAGAGAAAAAAGAAAAAATAAATTTTATTATTTATTTAAATTATATTGATTTATTATATATATATATATATATATATATATATATATGAATATGAATAAAAAATTGTCGTTAATAATTTAACTTATACCTTCGATAGACCTTCACACATATACATACATACATACATACATACATACATACATATATATATATATATATATATATATATATATATATATATATATATATATATATATACACGTACGTGCGTATATGCATAATGCATGCACATGTGGCACGCAATACTACATTGCATCGATAGAAGAAGAAGAAGAAGAAGAAGAAGAAGAAGAGGAAGACTCCTCCGTACGTTTCTAACGTTCCGAATTTAGATTCAGCGACGAGATCAGCTACGTATGTATAGTTTTAAACCAGAAGGTCGGTGCCGCGCGTTGGCTCAACATCGTACCGGGTACACTCTTCTATTTCGAGGATTTTCCGAAATTCGTCGTCTAGAATAATACGACGGGCGTGCACGTTACCAAAGCGTGCGCAACGTTAAAATCGCAGGGCCATCACCAACACCAACACCAACACCAACACCAACACCACCACCAACATCGTTTCTTTGCGTCTAACAACTGAGAAAAAGACGCCGCGACAATCAACTCTCTTCGACGCGCGCGAACAGACATTTACGTCATTTTAAAACGTCCATCCTACGACTATACTCTACTCATAATGGAAACTTCTTCATCATTTTACTTGCCACTGATCGCTGATATATTGATTCTCTCTCTCTCTCTCTCTCTATATATATATATATATATATATATATATATATATATATATTTCTCTATCCGTCTATCTCTCTATATATCTCTATCTCCGTCTTTACGAATATTTATATAACTTTGTTTATTCGATAATATTTCTACAAATCGAATTAGTCCGTTCTTTTTTTTCTTCTCTCTCTTCTGTTTTTCCTTCTTTCTCGTTCTTTTTATTTTTCTTCCCTTTTTTTTTTTATTAAACAAAATTATATTTATATATATATATATGAGACTTGAAATATTTCTAATTTATCCTCTTGCTAATAGAAAATTTGAATTACACATAGATAGTTAGAAAAATATTATATATATATATATATGTATATGTATGTATGTATCTAACTGATCGAATCGATCTGCGTTTCGATGATTCGTGACGTGAAACTTAAGAGGACAACTCCTAATTCCTAATTCATTCGATCTCGATAGAAGTGAACAAGTACGATCGAATTGATAGATGATTATTTGGATTAATTATGAAAAAAGAAAAGAAAACAAAACAAAACGAGAAGAATATTAAAGAACGAAAAATATCGAATTCCTGAGATTTTTCATTTTCTTTATCTCTTTTCTTTTTCATTTCTTCCTTCCCTTCTTTCGACATAGTTTATCATAGAGTAAAAATTGAACGAGCGATAAACTTCTAGGAGGAGGAGGAGGAGAAGAAGAAGAGGAAGAAGAAGAAGATGGAGGAGGAGGAGGAGGTGGTGGTGGAAAAAGAATGATAAGAAAAATTATTAACGAAAGAAGAACTTCGGTGCGGTTCGATCGATGAATAAATATTTCGTTGGAGTATCGACTCGGTCGATGAGGTGGGTAGAAGGAAAAAAAAAAAAAAGAAGGAGGAGGAGGAGGTAAAAGAAGAAGAAGAAGAAGAAGAAGAGGAAGAAGAGGAAGATAACGAAAAAAAAAAAATAAAAAAAAAAAATAAAAAATAAAAAATAGGAAAATAGATAAAAGGGAAGAAGTAACGAAGCGAGGGAACACGATAATCGAGAATATACCGTAATCGCAGATAACTTTTTTTTTTTTTCCTTTCTTTTCTTTTCGTTTCGTTGATCGTTCAGGGCCAACTCGGATGGAAATACATACGTTAGATGCATATATCAAGAGTGCCAATCTAGACGACGACGACGACGACGACGCCGACGACGACGACGACGACGAGGACGAGGACGAGGACGACGATTGGATTACACGGAAGCAAAAAAAAAAAAAAAGAGGGAGAGAGAACACGAATTATTACCTCTAAGCTCGGCTTGTAATTCTCGGCAAAAGAGTGTACCCGTGTAACTCCGAGAACTCCGATTTTCCGCTTCCTTTTGCTTATACGTATATATTCGTATTCGTGGATAACGTAAACGACATTTTCTCGATTCCATACCATTTACGTGGGTTAACTCTAATCTCATGTATATGTGTATATATATATATATATACGTAGGTATATACGTAGGCACGTATTTGTGGGTGAACGTATATACGTAGGCACATATTTGTGGGATGAAGGTAATATACGTATGTACGTATAGTAAAGTACGTACGTACGTATGTATTTATGTATTTATGTATATAAGTACGAAACTAGATACGCATTGAATTCATCCAAAAAGTTGATGCTTTTACAGAGACAAAAAGTATTTTAATAAATCGATGAACGAAATAAAATCGAAATCAATATTTATAAATATATAAATATATGTATGTATATATGAATATATATATATATATATGTCTCGTTTCAATTGATAAATCCTTTTAATAATCTTCAAAATGTATTTTAAGAGTCGCACACGAACCATTCGCAAACGACGCGAATCTAATGTATTATGTATACGCATATGTATTTACGTTATGTATGACGTTGCACGATTGCAATATTAATATTTTTAAAAACGAATCGTAGAATATTCAATGTTTTAACCGCAACGAATCGAAACATCTTTTGCGATACCTACAAATTCGTTAAAAAACATCGATCGTTCCTCACATTTATCACATTCGCAAAACAGAATTTTTCTTTTCTTTTCCTCTTTTCTCTGGTATGCGGTTTAAAAATTAAAAAAAAATTAATGAAATAAAAAGAAAAAAAAAAAGCCGAAAAAATATTTCTGGTCCCGGTATTTTCGACGTTCAATTTTACGAACCACCGACAAAAAGAGAGAGAGAGAGAGTAAAGTAATTAGTTGAAAGAAAGAAAGAAAGAAAGAATAAAGAAATAAAAAAAGAGGAGATAAACGAATAGTGCAAAAGGACTTGGTGTTCGTGGCATCTCGTTCATCGTAAATCCTTCTTGTTTCTCGATATCCATGTATGTATGTAATGCAACGTAATGTACGTAATGTATGTAATGTACATATATGTATGTATGTATGTATTATGCATTTAACCATGTATATAATTCCACTGGTAGAAAAGCAAGCAAGAAGCTTCTCGTCCATCATACCGCACTCGCTCCACCACTCAGATTCCGACCTACTCCCCTCCCTCCCTCCCTCCTTTCCCCCGTACACCCCCTCGCCCCCAACTTCCCCGTAGTTCGGCCCTCACCCTGTCATTTTCCTAAACAAAAAGCAAGGTCTACCTCTTCTGTCCTCGGTATAACCCGATCCACCGCCCACCTTCGTTCTCTCTCTCTCTCTCTCTCTCTCTCTCTCTCGAACTTACCAGCTCGACTTCCCGCTCACCGTCCATGAACTCGCCTTATCGACTCGCTAGAAAAACTTTCGAACGTGTCGTCTAGTTAACGAAGGATTCCCGGAAAGTAAATTTCAAAGGAAGAAGAAAGAAAGAAAAAGAAAAAGAAGGGGAAGAAAATGGACGGACAGAGATAAATAAATAAATAAATAAATACGTAAATAAATGAGTAAATAAACGGATGGATAACTTGTTGAAAATTCATCCCGTGCCCTTTCCCGATGTCTCTCGATAATTTGGTTATCTCTCAACCATGTTTTTAATTAATTTCCCCAAATTAAATGCGAACGTATTATAATAAATAAAATTTGTATATATATATATATATGTGTGTGTATATATTACACGCCGTTAAAATGTTTATACAATTTTTACGTATCATCTCGGAATTTATTCAAACGAATATTTACAAAATAATACGATTGACATACACACACACACACACACATATATATATATATATACATATATATGCCTATTATCCACAAATCGTTAATTAACTCGACAAATCATTAATTACGCTATAATAAAAAAAAAAAAAAAAAAAACTATTAACGCTCGATCTTGGGCTCTTTTATTCTTACAATCTCGCGTACGCAGAGAGAAGGTTCCCTTAGTTTCTTAATATTTTTGTTTTTGTTGTCCTCTTTTATCTCCCTTACGGTTAATATTTTTCTCGCTTCCTTTTTTAAAAACTCGTCGACGACAACGAGAACGACGAGGAACAGCGAAGGACGCGCGTTACGAACGCTACGAGCCGATGATTCCCACTGAAGTAGATATTACTTTCTATTTATATATTAATATCGATTAAACGTTATCGATACAATATTTTTGCCCTTGGAACCTAAATACTACGACGTAAACAATGTTAGTATAATAATTCCTTTGTGTTACACACAACGCGGTTCAATGGCAAATACCCTTCAATGTTTCGTCATCGTCCTTTTCGTTAATAACACAAGAAATCCTACAATTAAATAATATTTATACTTTTCGCGTATATTCGTACGTATTTATGTATGTATATATACATATATGTTATCATTATTATTATTAATAATTATAATTATAATTTAATTTATAATTCGAAAAAATACGCGTCTTGACGATCAACGAGGAACAAAATTGTTAAAAAAAAAAAAAAAAAAAACAATATTGTCGGACGTTTCACGTTGAACGCGTTATAAAATTTTACTTAGACTTTTTTATATACTTTTTTTCTATTTTTTCTATTTTCTATTTTTATTACTAATCTCTCTCTCTTTTCTCTTCCTCTAACGCGCATCCTAGCCTTCTTTACTTTTCTTTTTCTATGTTCTTTATATATTTTTTTTTTCTTTCAGGATTATTACAGGACAACGAATAATCGAACGTACCTATGTGAAAGAGAGAGAGAGAGAGAGAGAAGAAGAAGGGGAAAAAAGCGAAATGGAAAACAGAAAAAGAAAAAGAAAAAATAAAAAAGTAAACGCACACGGAGAATACAAATAGTTAAATATCTTCGTTCGGATATCACGTTCGAGACCGACGTCGTCGTCTATGTTAATCAAATCGTTATCACCTCGATGTTACTATTGTTATTATTATTATTATAATTGTTAAAATCGATATGCGTGTCCTGTGTGCAACCTCGCAAAGCGCAAATGACATTGTTATCGACGATTAATCGTCATAGCCGTTACGTAAAGGTCATTGCGTTATATACCTCCGTCATACATAATATATACACACACACACGCACACGCACACGCACACGCGCGTATGTATATATACATATATATAATAATATATACGTATGTGTGTGCGTGTATATGTCATCGAAACGTACGTCTTCGTTTTGAGATAGCAATCACGAAATTTTTCTTTCGGTTGGTAGACGACAAGAGCGTGTATTACGAACGCGTAACACGTAGTACGACACCTAAATGGAATCGCTTGGTTTTTGGTGTGAGTCATTTGAACCCATCCATCGAGTTCTATGTGTACTTAAGGACTCGCTCGGTTAACGATCGATACACGTACCTACGTTCGCGTACCTACGTTCGCGTACGTTAGCGACAATAACGCGTTTGAAACTAATCCGAATCAAATCCTCGACCAACAAATTTATCTATCATCGTTCACACCCGAATAATTTGCACGAATTTTCGTAATTTTCCGAACGATAGATTACTCTCGACGCGTCTCGTCACGTTCGAATTCGTTCGACAATTAAATAATAATAATAAAAAAAAAATAATAATAATAATAATAATAATAATAATTCTGCCTCCTTTGTACTCTCGCGAATCGCAAGAACCCGTTGGAAATTAATTGATTAATTTTCCACACGAAATTTTCTCTCGTTCCACTCCTTCCCATTTTATCTATTCGTACTTTCGAGAATTCGTTTCCTTCTCTTTATCTCTTTTTGTTTTTTTTTTTTTTTTTTTATTCAAACGTGTTCGATATGTATTTTTTTTTTTTTTTTATTTCGTTCCTTGGATAAAGAAAAAAAAAATTGTTTCAAGACCACGTGTACATTCGGTGGTACTTATTTATTTTTTTTTTTTTTCTTCGAGATTCGAATTATTTTCGAAGTTTAGTTCTCTTATTTTATTTCGTTATCGTTGTTTCTTTTTCTCCTTTTAATTCTTACGTTCTCACCTTCACTCGCTTTCCATCCTTGTCCTTATAACCCATCGTCTTTCTCGAAAAGAAAAAAAAAAGAAAAGAAAGAGAAAAAGGAAAAAGAAGAAAGAAAGAGAAAAGGGAGGAAAAAAAGCAAGCAAATCTGTATTCATTCGAGAAAGAACATCGAGAATGGATTATATAGATCGTCGTACCGTTCGAACAATGTGATCGATCGTATCGCGTCATCGAGTCGAGTCGCATAGAAGAAACGATGCGCTGCTGCTCCTCGATGGGGAAAAAAAGAAAAAAAGGAAAAAAAAAGAAGAAGAAAAAGTTATCTAACTTTCATCACGGCATTAGTTTTATATCTCCTGATACGTTATAACTCGGTACGTCGATTGAGCGCGTCGCAAATTTCAAAGCACCTCGAACTTCCGAGAGGAATTTGAATAACGTTATCGTTAACTTTTTGAATTTATATTCTCTACCGTGAGATACGCATTCTCTACGTAATTTTATTTTAACGTTAATATTACGAGCACGTGAGTTATACTTGTGTCATTCTGAAGTTTGAAGATGGAATAATTCAATATTTGCTTTTATTTATTTTCCGTCATCGTGATCATGATCGTCATCGTCATCGTCATCGTCATCTTCTTCTTTCACTACTTCTCTCTCTCTCTCTCTCTCTCTCTCTCTCTCTCTCTCTCTCTTTTTCTCTCAATTTTTTTATTATTATTTTTTTATTTTATTTTACTTTTTCTATTTTTTATTACTTTTTCTTCTTCTTTTATTTTAATTATCTTTTTATATTCTCTCTCTCTCTTTCTCTCTCTCTTCACGTAGAAATTAGAATACATATACATATAGATATATATATATATTTTTTTTTCTCACACATATACATTTATATAGAGTCGAGTGTACAGAAGACATACAAACAAAATGAAACAGAAAGAGAAACTGAAGAGGAGAACGGTGACTTACGAGCAGGAGAGTCGGGATTAGGATCGGGAAAATATGGGAAAAGGTATATGGGGTGAGAGTGAGGGAGAAGGAACGAGTAATAATTCGTACTATACGTTTTTTCTTTTTTATTTTCCATTTAATCGACCCCCTCGTTGCTTCTTCTTCTTCTTTTTTTTTTTTTAATATTCCTTTCCTCCACTAAAACATTCCGTTAATTATATTTATTTTAATAGATGCACAGCCATACATAGGACTAGTCAGAATCAAATTATCTCATCTATTCATATATATATATATATATATATATATATATAACATATACATTATTACGAAATGGCGAGGAGAAAAGTGCGTTGTTTTATTTTTCTAACTTTGTTCGTTTACGTTCGTATTCTAACAATAATGATGACAATAATTTAATTTTCATTTTCTGTTTCGGTTTTTTTTTCTTTTTTTTTTTGCTCTTTTTTGTTTGTTTTTTTTTTTTTTATTTTTCTTTCTTTCTTTCTTTCCATTTCTATCAATTAATATCGGAAGAGATGTAAATCATACAGATAGTATATATTCATACAATAACTAACTATTATTTAAGTCTAATAGAGACATATATATATATGTATACACATACACATACATACATATATTTATACATGTATATATATAAGGTGCGACGAGAGAAAAAAAAGAAGGAGAAAAAGGAACGAGAGCGAGGAGCGAACGAAAAATAAAAGATAAATAAAAATAATAAAAAAAAAAATAAATAAATAAAAAAGGATCCAATTGAATTCGTTACGTGGATACCTTTTGACGTAACCTAACGCCCGTTCTATTCGTTCTATTATCACGAGGAGGAGGAGGAGGAGGAGGAGGAGGAGGATATCTCAGCCATCTTTTCTTTATCCAGCGCGTCGGAACAGAACGACCCTGAATCAAACGAGAGAGTTAAAAAGGCCTTAACATTCTCTTTACGTTTATGAGATTCTGTAGGAGTTACGTTTCTAAAATTAACCAAGTGACCTCCTTACCGCGGGAATGACATTTTAACGAAGAAACAAAACGAGTGAGTGAGAGAGGAGATACAGGAGAGACAGAAGAGACAGAAGAGACAGAAGAGAGAGAGAGAGAGAGAGAGAATATTCATCGCATTCGAAACGTCGATGGGAAATATAAATTCTATTTCTTTTTGTCTTGTTTTTTTTTTTTTCTTTTGTATAACACCAACCTTATATAAAGTAAAAAAAAAAAGAAAAAAGAGAAAAAAAAAGAGAGAGAGAGAGAAAAGGAAAGAAGTAAAAGGTATTTAATGTAATCGTTTGTGGTACGTAGTCACGCAAAATTCTCTGTAATAAACGCAAAAAGACAAAGAGAGAGATACAGAGATAGATAGATAGATAGATAGATAGAGAGAGAGAGAGAGAGAGAGAGAGAGAGAGAGAGAGATTAGAGATTAGCGTTGAGAGCGAGAAAAAAAAATTACAGCTAAAATAACATGACTAGCACGCGTACAAAACTAGAGAGAGAGAGAGAGAAAGAGAGATGGAACATAGGTTTTGTGCATGTGCATTGTACGTATGTATATCATATACACGTATGCACCAATATATACGTATTATGTACATATGCAAATGACGTAGCTTCTTCCATTAAAGTACTTTCCAAACGCATACGGTAGAATGAACGTGGATTAGAATATTGCAAACGTCGACAAAGACCAATTTTCTAGTGGAGGGTCATCATCTTCTTCTCGCGACTTATGACACGGCCAATTAACTTGCTCTCTCTCACTCTCTCCTTCTCTCTCTCTCTCTCTCTCTCTCTCTCTCTGTCTCTCTCTTTCTATCCGTCGATCTCTTTCTCTATTTCTTTAATTCTTTCTTTACTTTTCTTTACTTTATTTAGGTCTTGACAAACGCAACGATCGTGAACGAGGCACATTTCTCCTTGGCTCGAATTATGAAAAAAAAAAAAGAAAAGAAAAAAAAAAAAAAGAAAAGAAAAGGAACGTAACGTAGAAGGAACGACGAGGGACTTCTAACGAATCGTTAGAAAGAAAGTCAAAGTCTCTATAATACGATGTCTTTATCCAACCATAATGGTTCTTGCCACTTAAGCTT
>OU427002.1:1384402-1391902 GCA_911387935.1 Dolichovespula saxonica
TCCTCGTCTTTCTTTACTTTTCTTCATTTATTTCTATCCTTAATTCCTTCCACATTTTCTCGATAATCTTTCTCTCTTTCTCTCCCTTTTTTCTTTTCTTTTCTTTCTTCTCTCTTTCTTCTTATTAAAATTACCCGTTAATTCGTTCACCCGTCGATAAATATCTCTTTATTAAATTTTCTATAACACGCGCAAGTAGGAAGGATTGGAAAAAAAAATTAATTTCAATTCTTCCAATTCCCTCCCATTTTTCTTCTACTTTTCCTCCTCCTCCTCCTCCTCCTCCTCCTCTCTTTTTCCTCTCTCCTTTTTATTATATTACTCTTCATTATCGCCTCGTACGTAATACGCGGCTATATTTAAATTTTTATTAATACGTGAAACATTTAAAGGATTCATAAATTAATATCACTCGCGTCTATTATTTTTTTTTTATCCTTTTTTATAACGTGTTAAATATATATATATATATATGTATATGTATATGTATATGTATGTATGTATATATACGTGTATGTGTACATAAAACATTATTCACAGAGCGATCAGATATTTTTACAAACGCTAGAGGCGACGGGAATGGAATTGTTAATAACAATCGTTGTTTTTACACTTACATACTCTCTCGATCGGGATCGATAAGCTAAAAGGATATATATATATATATATATATATATATATATATATATATATATATATATGTATATGTATATATGTATATGTATATCTATACGACAATTTATAATCTTACAATAATATTCCGAATAAATGGTTTCTTTTATCTCTTCGGCGATCATTCAAGAACATTTAAGATTTTTACCGAACTTCTCGTCTTCTCTTTTTTCCTTTTTATTTTTATTATTTTTTTTTCTTTTTTTGTTAACTCTTCGGAATGCAAAATAAAAGCGATTAAGGGTGGAAAAGAAGAGAATAGGAACGAAAAGAAAACGAAAAAAAAAAAAAAAAGAAAGGTAATCGTACGAATAACGTTCGAAGAGCAATCGCAGGAGGCAAAGGAAATAACGAGAAAAAATAAATAAACCGAAAAAAGAAAAAAAGAAATTAAAAAAATAATAACAAGGGAAGAGGAAAGAAACCGTGATGCAAGGATCTCTACACATTATTCACACACAACTGTCCCGCGTTATTATTATCGAACGCGTCTGTCTGTTCCACGCGGTTTTTCCTCTTTTTTTATTTTCTTTTTTTTTGTTTCCTTTTTTTATTCTTTTTTTTTTTTTTTGCCCTCCACCTCGCTGAACGCCGTTTGTGAAAACGACATCCGTCGGTTTGCTAACGAGTTTGCAATGAGAGAGAGAGAGAGAGAGAGAGTGAATCGTTCTATTGATTCGAGAAAAATAATACAAAATGAGAATGAGAGAGAGAGAGAGAGAGAGAGAGAGAGAGAGAGAGAATCGTTTTATTGATTCGAGAAAAATAATACAAAATGAGGGAGATAGAGAGAGGGAACCTTCAACGGCCTTCGACAGGCGTATACAGGGTGGCCCGAAAAGTCATTAAGCGACTTGAAAAATCAATCCCTCGTTCGCGAAATTTTTTCTTGCTAATAAAAATTCCTCCCCTCCTCGTTCCTTATTCCATATCGCAAAAAACTTTCCTGCGTTCGTAATTTCGCGATCTGACACAAAAAAAAAAGAAAGAAAGAAAGAAAAAAACAACAGAAGGAAAAAAACCTGCGGACCCGGTGATCCTTAAAAAATCGAAAATGGTCGATCCATAGGAAATGACGACTGTGTATAGCTTTGTTTTTTTTTTTTTTTTTTTTTAGATGTAAGGAAGAAAAAATATACATAAAATAGGAAAACTAATAATTATCTTCGGTATCGGCTGATAGATCTGTCCGATCGATCGGTAAAAAAGGAAGAAAAAGAAAGAAAATAAACAAAAACAAAATCCCAATGACGTACGTAATCCTACGATTCGAAAATCCCTCGTACTTTTATCCCCTTTCGTAATCGCTCTAACGTTAAAAAGGAAAGGAAACGAAATAGATGGATAAATAGATAGAGATAGAGAGATAGAGAGAGAGAGAGAAACTAATTATACAACAAAATTCCTTGGAACGTAAGAAATATCGAATTAATTTACGATTGAATTAAAACGAAACAAAATTAAATGGCGAAAAGGAAAACAAACGTATAAATAAATAAATAAAAGGAATAATCAGAAAGAAAGAAGGAAAGAAAAAAGGAAAAAATAAGAAAGAAAGCCATTGCTCTGGCTCGATTGGAACGTGAAAAAAAGAATTTCGCTGGTGATGTCCCCCCCCCCCACCCCGTTGAACGAGGTTTTTTTGAACGGGGCGTTTAAAAACAAAGCGTCTCTGCGCTAGAAAGAAGGAAGTAAGAATAAAAAGGGGAGGGGTGGGGGCGGAAAAAAAAGGAAGGATAGACGTTCTGTGCCAATGAATGAAACCGCACACAACGCGCGTATTTTTATATGCACGCACGTATGTACATTTAAACGAAATCATTAATGCGAACACGACACGTAATAGTTAACCAGCCAAGTAGCTAGCTAGCTAGACTCGAAACGTTCTGAACGAGATCTCTGCGTACGTACATACGTATAAATATAAATATATATACATATATATATATATATATATTTATTTATATGTATGTAGGTATATAATTCGATATCCAAGGAGAACGGGGAGAGACGTTTCTATCGCGAGTGTTCGCTCGATTTAATTCGCATCGTTGATATATATATATATATATATATATATATATATATATATATATAAACACATATATCAGCATCATATATATATATATATATATATATATATATATATATATATATATATATATATATATATATGTGAGACAGATAGAGAGAGAGAGAGAGAGAGAGAGAGAGAGAGAGAAACGAAATTGAACGAATCGATGTGAGAAGCAGCAGCAACAGTAGCAGCAATAACATCAGCAGCAGCAGCAGCAGCAGCAGCAACGGCACATAAAAGAAGTGAATCGTTACGTCATCGAGCTCGCCTTGTCGGGCCAGTTCAAATTATCCGCCACGAAAGAATTCGATACGATCGATACGATCGATACGATGCGACCGATGCGATCGATCGAACATTCGAACTCAAAATAAATTTTCATCGATCATATCGTTCGATTAGCGCGCACGATAATAATACCCGTACAATAAATTAATCCTTATCCTTCGACGAACGAACACCGCCTTATTATTTTTCTTTTTTCTCTTTTTTCTCTCCCTTTCCTTTCTTGTTTTCTTTTTTTTCTTTATATTTTGTAATCGAAAGAAGAAGAAGAAGAAGAAGAAAAAGAGAACATTTACGAGTAAATCTAGGCTCTGATCCGCTTTGGCGTTAATAATGTGTTGCTTGTGTTATGCGTTTGTGTGTAACATGTCGAATGTGTTTCGAAGATCAATCAAGGTGCCTATTAATTATCGACATTTATGTATATATATATATATATATATATATATATATATATATATATATATTTCTCTGGAGGTAACGTATCTTCGAGTTATTGCAAGCTAAACCACTACGATAAAGGTAGCAACGAGTTATACTCGTTAATTTTAACTTGCGTTAAATATCTATTATAAATTTGCGTGTGTATATGTATATATATGTGTGTGTGTGTGTGTGTATGCGTTAAGTGTTTGTGTACGTATGCAACGTTTACGTAATCGATCAATCGCTCTGGACCAAAGAATAACCTACGTATAAATAGGACATACACTTGTACATCTGTTAATACGAATAACACACACAGACACTGAATTCAAAGTATGACTGGATAATATACAATGAAATGTTACAGAAGAGGATCGAGAACGATACATCGAGATGTATTCTGGACGTAATGCGATTAGAGCGAAGAGATTGTAAAAGAGAGAGAAAGAGAGAGAGAAAATGAAAGAGAATAGTATATGTATAATATAGGTATAGTGTTAAAGAGAGAGAGAGAGAGAGAGAGAGAGTAAGAGAAAGAATTATATATAATAATTAATCCACGACGACTTGATGATATATTTTAAAAATGAGATTATTTATATCTAATATATACAAAATAATACGTGTTCGTGTATATAAATATGTATGTATGTATGTATGTATGTATGTATGTATTTATTTATTTATTTATTTATTTATTTATTTATGTACGTATGTACTTATTTACGTATATGTTATGCTTCAATCGATGGAACATAAACATATTTGCGTTTTGTCAATTTTTCTTTTATGAAACTTCACCGTACTACTATCTCTTATGTTCTTCCCTCCTCCTCCTCCTCCTCCTCCTCCTTCTTATGGGAATTTTTGTTTTTTTTTCCTTTTTTCTTTTTCTTTGTTCCCTTAAAAAAGATAAGACGAAGATCTAATGATATTTCTCGTCGGCTTAATTGCGAGTACCGTCAATACGTAAGACGACGATGAGATTCGAGAGATTGTCGTCGTCGATCGAAAACATTTGCAAACAATCGATCTGACAATTACAATAATAATAATAATAATAATAATAATAACAATAATAATAATAATAACGCAAAGATTTGACATACATCGTCTTTTTAAAGTGTCTTTCTTTTTATTTTTATTTTTTTCTTTCTTAAAAGACCTTCGAGATTCTCTTTTTCAAAATGACATTACAAACCGAGCTCGCGTTATTGATCGGAATAACTTTGATATCGATATACATTAATATTATATGTGTGCGTGCGTGCGTGCGTGCGTGCGCGTGTGCGTGTGTGTGTGTGTGTGTGGAAAGAACGTCGTATCGAAGTGAAACCATCGATGATCTTTCAATATATTCACACTCGTACGTCTTATTATCCTTGCGTGTTGACTAACGACAATAACGACAACAACAACAAAAATAAAGAAAAGAAAAGAAATGAAAAGAAAGAAAAAAGATCGTTTAATAATAATGATCGACAATTAGTAGTCGTAATCTATAACGGGGATCTTTAACGTAATTGATGATAAATTTTTATCGCCTTAAGGAAAATCAGACTGAAGCAATATTAAAGTATATACGTATGTACGTATGTATGTATATACATATATGTATGTATGTATGTATTTATGTTATGTACGAGATTTATAGACATTTTTCTTAGACATTTCCTGTATCGTACGAACGTGCGAAGTGGAATTCGAGTTGTAAGATAGGCGATGTTCTCTTGCACGTGGAAGTAAAGAAAATTAAAAAGAAAAAGAAAAGAAAAGAGAGAAAGAAAAATGTGACTAATGAAAGAAACATATATTGCGCCATGAAAGAAATATAATTTCTTTCTTAATTAAATAATACGATCGTGCGTTTCGTTACAACGACGGACCTTCAAACGTTTCGATATAAAATATGATTGTATAAATATTGGAATGTGCCTGTTTGATCAATGATTAGATTTTTAATCATAGATCGTTTCAAAATCAAATCGATTTTAATGTTTCGTAGAACTTTATTTCTTTTTCTAACTCCCATCTCATTCTCTCTCTCTCTCTCTCTCTCTCTCTCTCTCTCTCTCTCTCTCTCTCTCTCTCTCTCTCTCTATCTCTCTTTCTGTATGTCTGTCTGCCTTATTTCATAACAGATATTTAATAGAGAGAAAATGATTTAAAATATTCATATACATAATATATATATAAATAAAATGAAGAAAATATATATGTATGGAAAAAAAAAAGGACAAAAAGAAATTAATTTAGAATTAAAATGAAATTAAAAGATCCATCATTGGTTAATTAACATAAACGAGCACGCACGTACGCGCACACGCGCACGCACACGCACACGCGCACGCGCACGTAATATAATATGAACGTTTCATATAATATGAAAAGCAAAGAGTGGTGGCAATCACGTTGTGACGACTTATACTAACAATAAATCGTCCTAAAATTACCTTTCGCTAACGTAACTTTGCATAGACAGAGACAAATATAGAAAATGAGATAGAGACAGAGAGATAGAGATAGAGATAGAGATAGAGAGATAGAAATACGTAATATCCGTTCGCGCGTACTAGTAAATAAATGATCGTTTCGAAAAACGTCCAACAGTCAAGATCACGACTAGGGACGCCGATTATGGCGTAGAAGAAGAATGTGAAACGGAAAAGGAAGAAGGAAAAAACGAAAAAAAAAATAAAAAGAGGAAGAAAAAATGAGCGAGAGTTAAAGTAAATAAAATATGAGGAGGAGGAGGAGGAGGAGGAACGACGACGACAACAACAACAACAACGACAACGATAATAACAAACAACAACGACGACGAGGAGGATAAACGGATGACCAAAAAAAAAAAAAAAAAAAAAAAAAAAAAAAAAAAAAAAAAAAAAAAAAAACAGAAAAAAAATAAATAAAAAAAAAAGAGAGAAACTTTGCCGTTCTTTCTAAATCCACGACGTTTGACCTTGGACGACGTTTAAACGCGCACGCTATACTCACGCGAAATCCTTGGAGGTAGTAGGAGAAAAAATGGAAAACGTACGATTATCGTCTTGAAAAAAAAAAAAAAAAAAAGAAAATAATAATAAAAGGGCGCGTGAGCATACACGCACCTTTTCTCTCTCTCTCTCTCTCTCTCTCTCTCTCTCTCTCTTCTATTTCTGCATAATGTTCCTCTCTCAATACTATTACTTTATATTTTTCTTCGCGGGTTTTTTTCTTTCTTTCTTTATTTTTTATTTTCTTTTTCCTTTTTTTTTCTTTTTGCCTTTCATTTAGGAGCGGCTTTTCGTTTTTCTTGTTTTTTTTTTCTTTTTGTTTTTTTTACCTCTCCCACGTTTGCTCTTCATTTTGTCTCCCGACGCTTATTTATCTATTTGGATATCGAATTAACTGAGGAGCTTGTCTCGAACATACATACATATATATATATATATATATATATATATATATATATATATACACACACACACACGTTTCTTGGACGACCTCGCAAATCACAATTCTTCGCAATACCAATGGGATAATTCTGCCTTTCTTTTTTTCCTTCCCTTTATTTATATTTTTTAATTTTTTTTTTTTGTTTGTTTCCGTTTCATTTTTTACCGTCGCAAAAGTCTTTACCAGGTCGTTCGTTCTTCTTTTTATCATCGTTCTGTCAAAAATGGCCCGTGTCAGTTCGAGTAAGAAGACTTTCGATCATCATCATCATCATCATCATCATCATCATCATCATCATATATATATAAACCTACACGTGTATGTACGTACGTACGTACGTATGTATGTATATATGTATGTATGTATAAATGTGTGACATAAATCGCACATATGAGAAAGTATTCGAAATCGATCCTCGAGGCCACATTTTCTTGGGAATTTCCATGATCGTCGTATCTTCGCCACGGTCTCGAAACGGACGCGTATTACGCACGCACGCACACTCACACACACACACACACAAACACACACACACATATATATATGCATGACGCCGAGAATTGCAGCCGCGAAAAGTGCCGCAATAAAGGTTCGAGAGAGCT
>OU427002.1:1396902-1424402 GCA_911387935.1 Dolichovespula saxonica
ACTCGATTATTCACCGAGAGAAACACCGCGATCTGGATATTATATCGTTATTATTATTATTATTATTATTATTATTATCGTTCGGTTTAGGATCGACCGATTTAGTTTTACTTATCACCGTCGTTACGATCCAATAACTATTATCGTTTATATTAATCGAATTCGATTCAATTACCTTCCCGTTTTTATTCGTACTTATTATATATACGTAAAGAGAGATATATATATATATGTAAATATATACGTATGTATATATTATTATATAGTACCAACACGAGACACGAGCACGAACCACCAACCACCGACCACCGTGTCACCGGAATCGCTGCACCGAGATAGTCTCCTCCTCCTCCTCCTTCTCCTCCTTCTCCTCGGCGTCGTCCTCCTCCTCCTCCTCCTCCTCCTCCTCTCTAAAGTTTCCTCCTCTTCCTTGTCTTTGCTTCCTTCCTTCCGTCCCGCCTTCTTCTCCTCCGCCACTATTTCGTTCGCTACTCCGAACTCCTACCTCGTCTTTATCCTCTTCTCCTCCACCTCCACCTCCACCACCTCCACCTCTTTTTCTTCCTTTTTCGTCCTTTGTAATCGCTATTACTATGACTATTATTATCTCTTGTACCGTTACTATCACGATTACTATTACCGCTAAGACTATTTTACGGTACGAAAACCACCACCACCACCGCCGCCGCCGCCACCTCCACCACCTCCACCGCCTCCACCACCTCCGCCGTCGAATTCACAAACACCATCAAAGGGCGTAACCGAATTGACACGGGAGGAGACCACGATATATCGTATCACCCCTTTTTATATATCCCCCGTGAGAGTAGAAAAATCCAAAGGTGTCCGCTTTCGACGGCGGACAAACGGCAAGTTGTTCGCGCGAAAAAATGGGTCAGCAGAGATCCTCCTCCGCGGCTCGCGCCATCTTCATCGTCGTTCGTGCCACCACCACCGACGCAGCAGCACCAGCACCAGCACCACCAGCACCACCAACAGCAGCACCAGCAGCACCAGCACCCGGGTACTACACCACTTTACTACTCGCCTATATAATTCCTTATTTCGATCTTCGATATACCAGAGACAACCTTTTTTATTTATTTATTTATTTTTTTTTTTTTTCTATATAACGATCCCTCGCCGTTTTTTTCTTCTTTTTCCTTTTTTCTTTATCTACCCTTTACCACCTTTCAAAAAAATATATTCAACGTTCCAATCGAACGCCAAAAAGCGTTCGCGCTAACAGGAACACGAACCAAATTTATATATCTCTCTCTCTCTCTCTCTCTCTCTCTCTCTCTTTCGGTTCTTCTCGTTCACTGACACTTTCTCTCTCTCTCTCTCTCTCTTAAATACAGTAGTTCGTAGTAGTAGTAACAGTAATACAAGATACACGATACCACTTTGCCACCACTTGCTCGTGCTCGCGCGCTCACACTGTACTCTCACTCTCACTCGATCACTTACTTTACTTATTTATTTATTTATTTATTTACTTACTTACTTACTTGCTTACTTACTTACTTACTCGATCACACGACTAATACGATCGTAATATATATGTATATCACGGATGGATGAGTTTTTCGAATCTCTCGCAAAGTCACGCGCAATCGATTCGACGAAGAAAAAGAAAAATAAAAAAACCTTGGGGTTTTCTCTTTCGCCGATCGTTATTGGTCTCAGTTAGTCTCTCGCGAAATCTCTTCCTTTCCTTTCCCTTCCCTTCTTTCTATTTTGTTTCGTATTCTTTCTTTCGTTTTGTTTCTCTTGACGTAAAAATTGAAAAAAAGAAAACCTCGAACGTGCGTGTTCACCGTGTGTGCGTTCGTTCACGCTAGCCGATCGATCTCACTCGGACGAATTCTATTGTACGGACGCACGAGACCCTTTTACCATTGTAACACGGATTTTTTAGAAGACGTACGCGAACGGACTAGCAGGCAAGGGCGAGAGGGGGGAGGGGGAGGCTGTCGGACAGACAGAAGGACGAAAAGAGACAGAGCCAAATGTTATTTCGTAATGTTATCCACGACAAGTGAATTGTTGGTTCCGAGGATAAATGCTTCCGTAAAGATGGCGACCTGACTCTATCTCTCTCTCTCTCTCTCTCTCTCTCTCTCTCTCTCTCTCTCTCTTTCTCTCTCTCTCTCTCTCCCTAGTTCTTCTTATTCCTTCCTCCTCTTCCTCGGTTCGTTTCGTTGGTCCTTCCGTCTCTCCTCTTTATCCTTCCTTCCCTTTTCTTTTCTTTCCTTTCCTTTCCTTTCCTTTCCTTTCCTTTCCTTTCCTTCCCTTTGACTTTCCTTCTCCCCACCTTCTCCTTAACTCTCTTATTTTTGTTGCCCGTACGCTGTGGAAAAATATTCGCACGTACGCGAATGATATCGCGCTACGTGCCGTCCTATCGAGACGATGCCGAATACTGTGCGTCGGACAGCTCGTAGATTGGTTTACGGTTTTACCGACAGATGTAGCGACGCGCGACGCCTGCCCGGCCAAAGTACGTGGCGCCATCTACGTTGAACTTACGTATTAACCTATAAAATGGGCGATGGCGGCGGGGTAGGGGGGCAGGGGGGGGGGATTATAGCAAATGGAAAATACTAAACGTGGGTTTACATTCGCAATGATGTCGCGTTACACGTTTACACGAAGGGTCAACTCCTTATTGGCTGTTCGATTCGACGAGAATAGAATGGCAGGCCAATGAATGAAAAACGATTAGGAGGAAAACGTCGATTAAAGGTTATCGAACGAATTCGTTTTGATTTTTGCCGTCGTAGATATAAACCTTCGGAAAATATATTTCCCTCGTTCTTTTTCCGAGTACTCTTGCGCGTATGAAAAAAAAAAAAAAAAAGAAAAAAAAAAAACGTGAGTCAATCGATCGAAAATGAAAATCTAACCTCTATTCAACGTGTAAACGCTTGGACGTACGGTCTTTAATTCGTTTAATGATTGATATCAGCGCCATTACAGGCAAATGGGTTCCCTTATTTAACCAAAGACATAAAGAAATTTTAATTCCACTCGTTGTTTTTTTCTTTTTTTTCAAATCCGTAGGAAAAATTGTATTGCGTTATTACGTATTCCGTATATACATATCTCTCTCTCTCTCTCTCTCTCTCTCTCTCTCTCTCTCTCTCTCTCTCTCTCTCTCTCTCTCTCTCTCTCTCTCTCTCTCTCTCTCTCTCTCTCTCTCTCTCTCTCTCTCTCTCTCTCTCTCTCTCTCTCTCTCTCTCTCTCTCTCTCTCTCTCTCTCTCTCTCTCTCTCTTTCTCTCTCTCTCTATATGTACACACACACACACACACACACACACACACACATATATGTATGTATATATAAATTTTGTTTTCTTCTCACATTTTTTTTATCTTTATTTTTGTCGATAATGTAGTTTTAAGGATAAATCGTGATAATCTCTGAACGTCTCGGTTTATTTTCGACAATTCAATTTGACGGTAGAAAAATATTCCATTCCGTTGCGCACCGTTTAACTCGGTGCGGTGTGGGCCCATACACACGAGCGAGGAGAGTGTTTTCTGAATCATCCGATAAAAAAAGACGCGTGCTACGTTTAACGTCGAACCGTTTTTGAACGGTGAATATTATTTCACTGTGAATTACCTACGCGTATGTGTACGACGCACTTATACGTGTCTCTCTCTCTCTCTGTGTGTGTGTGTATATCTCAAGCGCGCGCACGCACAGATACCCGTACGTCGTATTCTCCCTGTCGACACAGATTAGGTGTTATCGTAACGTTTTTAAGGTTTTACGAATTATATCGTCGGCAATAATATAAAACGTTGCGAATATATTCGTCGCGTGTACTTATGCGGGAGTGTATGTTCTTCTTTTTGTTTTTTCTTTTTTCTTTCTTTTTAGTTTTTTTTTTTTTTTCTTTTTTTTCGAAGGAACGAAGAAAGAAATAAAATCAAACGCGAAAAAGAAGGAACCCGCGTACCCATGAAAAGAAGAAGAATAAAAAAAAAAAAAAAATAAAAGAAAAAGACTTGCTAAAACTTATTCCGCTAGAGAAATATTTTCTAATCGCGCCCACATAGCGTAATTTGTTCTCGTTGAAATTGAATCGCCGCGATTCTCAAGGAAGTTCTTATGTGAAAATTTCTAAGACGTAACACAATTCCCTTTCACGGTATTACGTCGCATTTACATACATACATACATACATATATATATATATGTATATATATATATATATATAACGCACACATCGAAGACTTTGTTATTCTTGATGTCTACAGGGTGGCCGCGAAAATTTTCAGATTGTTTTTCTTTTTTATTTCTTTTTTTTTTTTTTTTTTCTTCGAACGATCCCATCGCACCCTATCGCGACTTTTTTTACGCTTAAGTTTCTTTAAACTCGTGGCTTTACGATCTGTGAATAAAAAAGATACAGATCAGGGCCTAAAAACGTCTCAAAGGATTGAAAAATTGATTTTTAAAATCGCATAGTTTACTTTTAGGATCTATCCTCTCTGTGTACATGTGTGCGTGCGTGCGTGCGTGTGTGTGTGTTTAACGTAAAATAAAAAGCGAAACAATAATTGTTATTGCAATAAACGTTAATCTAGTAAATCGATCGGTATCAATGAAAAGTGAAATTTTCATTTCTCTATAATGCAACTTTCAAATAGAAACACGAGATCATCGTCCGTTAAATAATTATTACGCCACGTAATCTTTCAATGCTCGCATAGATAAGAGCACACACACGCGCACACAAATACACACGACTCATTAGTCTGCGATCACTTTCCAAAATTATAAACTAAGGCAGCTCAGCGTTCGCGGTTTGGTCGGTGAAAAAAAAAAAGTTGAGAGGCCTATTGTCTAAGAATAGATAGTAAATATTGCCGAGGAAATAATATAAATCGAAATATATTATATTGGACGATCTTTAGCGTTAGTATGCGTCGAATGATCGATTCGATAAATTCCATCCCTTTTTTTCTCTCACTCTCATTTCTCATTTCTCATTCTCTCTCTATTTCTCTCTCGAACAAAAGTGTACCGTGATAAGTCTGACGAGAATGGTAAAAGAAAGAAAAAAAAAAAAAAAAAAGAAATAAAACGGGGGAATAGCCGAATGAAATTTCGAAATGACTGATGGATCGATTAATTAAATCGTCACATGGTCATACGATCATGCGTTATATCAAATACGATAATAATCGTGATTATCAGTTAAGGACGAAATGCATATACGAGTATAAAGAATGAAAGAAGGAGGGGGAATTTTTACATTGTCGATACGACTAAAGATAAACGTATATAACGACGAAAATATCGATGTCCCTCTTTATGAGATTATCTCGGTGCAATTAATTCCATCCTCCTCCTCGTCCACCTCGTCCTCCTCGTCTTTTTCCTCGTCCTCCTCGTCCTCCTCCTCGTCGTCCTCCTCGTCGTCCTCCTCGTCGTCCTCCTCGTCGTCGTCGTTATTCGTCGTCGTCGTTGCAGTCGTCGTTGTAGTCGTCGTTGTAGTCGTCGTTGTAGTCGTCGTCGTTGTAGACGTTGTTGTAGTCGTCGTCGTTGTAGACGTTGTTGTTATCGTCGTCCTCAGCCGAATGACGCAAACATTTCGGCGACTCTCTATTTATAATAATCGAGCCGCGGCGTTCTCGTGGTATCGAACCGTGCTAGGTATATACGGAAGGTTGAACACCCGGTGACCCGTAATAATCCTTTGGCCGATTAGTTTCTAACTATGGATATAGAAACGCCAAAGAGAGAGAGAGAGAGAGAGAGAGAGAGAGAGAGAGATAGCGTGAGTATAGTTTTAGAGAGGTTGAACATGAGAGAGAAAGAGGGAGAGAAAAAGAGGGAAAGAGAAAGTTAGATAGTTACAGAGAATGAAAAAGAAAGATAGAGAGAGAGAGAGAGAGAGAGAGAGAGAGAGAGAGAGAGAGAGAAAGTTAGATAGTTGCAGAGAATGAAAAAGAAAGATAGAGAAGAAGGGAGGGAGAGAGAGAGAGAGAAAGCGAGCTAGATAGTTGTAGAGAATGAAAAAGAAAGATGAAGAGAGAGAAAGAGAGAGAGAGAGAGAGAGAGAGAGAGAGAGAGAAAATAAACGGAGAACGAGAGGAACCGGTTACAACCAAGTCAAAAAGGTACGATCAGGTCGTGCCTTTCGGTTATACCAAAGCGATATTTTGTAGTATGGCAAAAGCCGACTATGGTATTGGATAAAAGATGAAGTAAGGAACGAAGGAAGTAATAGTAAGTATAAAAGTAAAGGAAGGTAGGTAGGTAGGTAGGTAGGTATTCATTTATGTATTTCTAATGCTTCCTATATGTAAGTACGTACATAAGTAAGTTTCTAACATGAACTTAACGTTCACGTTTGATTCCATTGTAAGGGGGATGCGCACGAGAAACCACCATACTTCTGTCTTTCTATATCTATCTATTTCTCTCTCGTACATACAAAGATATACTTATATATATTAATATATGTGTGTGGGTATACACGTGTATATAAGAGAGAGAGAGAGAGAGAGAAGGAGACTCTCCTTCTTTCTCTTTCTCTCTATCGATTCCATGACCCAAAGAACCCTGAGAGAACCGTGTGCCGATTTGTTGAAGAGAAAGAGAGAGAGAGAAAGAGAGAGAGAGACCGTCTTAAGAGCTTTTCTCGCTCCTACTGCTACCACACCACTACCGCGACTACTATAAGAGGATCCTTCGAGAAGGGCACTAAATGTTTGTATATTAAGTATCTATATATATGTATATATATATATATATATATAAATATGTACGTTTGTCTCTAACGCGTACACGTTTGTTTATTTCTTTCTTTCCATCTAACAATCGGAGAATATCTCGTAAGATGAAAACAATGTCTTGTTACTTGTACGTTCTTGTGTTCATTCTCTCTATCTCTGTCTCTCTTATTCCAACGTAGCGTACTATAATAGAAAACATTCGAGTGAAGTATATCAAAGGAATCGTATGTGTACACACGCTTTTATGGTATCTAAGAATATCTCTCGAATGTTAGATCGTGCGGAAACTTCGTGTTACACGTTGATTATGTACCTATATATGTATAAAAAGATATACCGTGGTACTAATATATATATATATATATATATATATATATATATATATATATATGTATATATATATATATATATATATATATATATATATATATATATAATTTATCGCATAGTCAGTTGCCGTATAAAAATTTTCTTCGGTTGTGTATCCTCTTTCCTTTACGTTCTTTTTTCCTTTTACTTGGTTTCTTTTTCTTTTTTTTTTTAAAGGGTTTCAGTTACCCACACCAATGCGCTCTTCTTTTCGTTTTACGAAACTATTCTCCCACGTGAATCTAACAGTGCCAAGAGCATTTAACGTTGGTGATGAAACGGCGACACCGAAACGAATCGTTTCGAGCATCATCAAGAAGAAACGCGATCTATATACTAAAAATATCATACGTCTCATATATATATATATATATATATACATATATATATAATATATATATAATATATACATATATATATATATATATATATATATATATATATGCCTATGTATCGGAGAAGGATGAAGAAAAAAAAGAAAAATATGCCTTCGTTATTTCATCGCTAAGCTCTATCTTTTTTGTATGAAATAAGAATCAAGATGGAGACTTTATTTCAAAAAGTCAAAACGTCGTCGTATTTAAAAGAGGCCGATAAAAATGCACGTCATGCGTTTGCCGCAGGAACGAGGGAAAAGCTATAAAAATGTGCGTATCGTGCAATTTTTTTTTCTTTTTTTTTTTTTTTTTTTTTTCTTCAAGAACAACCCGACATACTAACGTGCCATTACCGAAAGCGACTCTTTTTACTTCTTTCTTCGCGTTTACGTAACATCGTCAATTATATTTTTCGAGTTGCGATTTATTAAGTACGTCGAGAGAAATAACGTACGCCGAGAAAAGGAGAACACGAAAAAAAAAAGGGAAGAAGAAGAAAAAGAAAAAAAAGCACGTACCGTAAATAAATGACATTAGTATATTTATTTTTTCGATCAAAATTTTCTCTACGTCACTTATCGATCGAAAATACGTACTTAACGAAATTTTCAATATTAATAATAACCGTGCGATAGTATAGCCAATCCTATGGATATATCGCGTATATATTTTATACAATTCATTTGAATCATTATATACTTAATTTTAATATGTATATATATACATAATGTTAATTATTTTATGAATGCATTGATAACTGCGACAGGTAACATAGATTCTAATAAATATAAATACGTGCATACAGTGTCCACGTGTACGCAGGTACATTATCATCGGTTATTAAGAGAATGCGAGATTATTGAGACGAAAGGGGAAAGAGTGGAAATGTGGATGGAGATGGAGGTGGAGTTGGAGTTGGAGGTGGTGGTGGTGGTGGTGGTGGAGGTGGGGGTAGGGCAGGGGAGGGAAGTTTACTCGAGCAAAATGAAAATTTAGATGCGAGATTCTATCTTTAGTTCGACACTGCAAAGCCGCTGGGAATATAGGTTACTGTCATCGAAATAGCCTCTGACTGAACATTTCCACTGACCCAGTAACACGAAACTAAATGTTACCGGGGAAAGTAATATATATATATATATATATATATATATATATATATATATATATGTGTGTGTGTGTATCAGCGATTTTTTATTCGTAACTCATTAGAATGTAATTTCATTTGGGTAAAGACAAATCCGTAGGGCTGACACGAGTCGTCGTCGTTTTCGTAGTCGATCAGCAATTAAACAAATTTATACGAACGATGAATGTTTTTTTTCTTTTTTTTTTTTTCATAACTATATACGTACACACGTCGACGATGACGAATTTTGCACACGTGCTGGGTTGGTCGTGGAATGAGCGTCGCCTCGAGACGAACACCCCCACCCCCCTAACCCCCCGACCCCGTAAGACCGACGAGGGTAGGTGTCGTCCTCATCTCGAGCGTTCAAAGATCAAAGTACATTCGTGTTGTGCGATAAATTTAAGTTCGATATCGATTTTAATACCGATATAGAATTTTTATAATCTATATTTACGTCTTCGCACGTGAAACGTAAATAATCGAATTAATAAAGTGCATATATATATATATATTTATATATATATATATCATCTCGCTTCGACGTTAGCGTGCAATTGATTCATTTTATCTAAGATACGTGGGAGCCTCCAAAAAAAAAAAATTGGTGACGCCTACCGGGGTGTTTTTTTTCTATTTTTTTTTTTTTTTTTGTTGGGAAGTTTAAAACGGTCTCTACGTAAACACGTATTTGTCTCGAATTTTTCGGGACGTGCAACGAAACGCACGCACGCACGCACGCACGCACGGGTGTATCCAATTATAAATAACGAGCGATGCCGAGACGGGGGGCAAACGGGTCTTGGTAAATGCATATATAATAAAGGTGGAATACTCGTAGAAAGGAAAATTACCAATCGTGGCATAGAACGATCAGTTTAATAAATCGATTTTCTCTCTGTTGGATAATAACGTTAGACGGGGAATAAGGTGGTGAAACGAGAGAGAGAGAGAGAGAGACCTGGAAAGTTCCAAGTATCTTTCCACTTTGCGTTCGAGCCCTCGAAAGATGTCTCCTCTCTCTCTCTCTCTCTCTCTCCCTCTTTTTCTACTTTTTCTTTTTCTCACTCTTTCTTTCTCTCCCTAGCGATGGCACGATTTAACCAGTTGATTCTGACTAACCGTAAGAAATGGACATGTAACTTCTCTCCTTCGCAAATACGAAGAAATAGTTTATCCAAGTGGTGGTATATTCAAGCTCGTTTTACTTATAGATGGATATATAAAAGAGAAAGAGAGAGAGAGAGAGAGAGAGAGAGAGAGAGAGAAGAAAAAAGAAGAAGTAAAAGAAGTAGAAAGAAGGAAAATAGACAAGAGTCCGAGCGTGGCTCATTTGTAAGCGAACTTCATAGCGATACATGTAAGTATACATGTATAGGGTGAGGCATGGCAACTAACTTCGAAGGCAAAGATTTTAAAGAAAAAGAAAAAAAAAAGAAAGAAAAAGAAAAAAAAAGAAGAATAAAAAAAGAACGAACTTTCGATAAGTTATAAAAACGTTTCTATAAACGGGTTAATACACTACGATCTTATAATCCATATATAATTCCTAAAGACCATATAATTTTCAAGAATAATCAGAACGGTAAAGTCGAATGACTCACCCTGTATACACGTTTCAATGAACGCTTGACGTAAACGTAGCGGCAACGTACGTTGCCACCACATACGTCTATTCACACACACACACAACACGAATATGTATAAATGCATAGATATATATATATATATATATATATATATATACACACACACACATGGATGCATAAGTACATAGATATACGTATATAACTTTTTAACCGTGGGACCGTTACGGGTTTTATTATCTATCGCTTAGACCGCATAAGAAGGTATAACAACAACAAGAAGAAGGAAGACGGAGGCGGTGGTGGTAGAGTGTAGTGTCTTGCAGGATCTAGTCGAATGGAACTTTTAACTGTTACTTCTTTTTCACCCGTGGAAAGTTTCGCTTGGCTCGTGTCACGAGACATAAATACATATTATGTATGTATGTATGTATGTATGTATGTATGTATGTATGTATGTATGTATGTATGTATGTATGTATGTATGTACTATCGGGTTTACCTGGAACGTTGTGAAAACCCAATTGAGAATAACGGAGCAAAACAAGGAACTACATAGTTGTTGTGTGATGGCTACTACCATATAAAAAGAAAAAAAAAAAAAGGAGATAAATTCGACGGACATCTGCCGTGTTCGGCTTAACCACTCCTTCTTACACCTGCATTATACGATCAAACTGCAGCTGTTTCTCGGTTATCGTCATCGAACTTATTATACATCTAACCAATCTGCCATTCCCGAAGCGCTATGATAGGATCCCCAGGGGTGACGATCGCTCCGACATGAGGAGTGAGCATGGGGTTGTGATCGCACGTAGATGGGATTTCGACGAGAAAGAGGAGAACGGCACGCGTGCCTCAGGGTTTCTCTTTCGATTCGTTCGACGATACGAAAAATATATTAATTACAGGAATTACAATACTGATTTCATTCATTTATCCCTATGGTCATAATAATCGGCTTACACGTTCCTATCGTTTTGCATATAACCTCGTAAAACGAAGGATAGAGAGAGAAAAAAAAAAAGATAGATAGATTGAGAGAGAAAGAGAGAGAATAAAAAAATCAAATTATCAATGTCTCTCACTTTTCTTTTCTTCTTTTTCTCTCTCTCTCTCTCTCTTCTTCTTCTTCTTTTTTTTTTATCTTAATATTATAGATAAGACTCGTTACGGTAATTAACTCCAGTCGAACGAACGTGTTATCTTAGAAGGAAAGAAAAAAAATGTCCGACTTCCCCTTACCATACTTTTTATGTATGTATGTATGTGTATATATATATATATATATATATGTGTATATATATATGTGTGTGTATATATATATGTGTATGTATGTATGTACGTATGTATGTATGTTACATATATCAATCTAAATCAATTGTGGCAGACATACATCGATAAATGGATACCCGATTATGTATCGCAAGTATACCTGTAAGCATTCTCGGTTTTCTTTTTTTTTTTTTATTTATTTATTTTTTTTTTTTTTTTTTTTTAATAAATATTAGCCGAAGAGAGAAAGCTCCGAGATAGAAATGTTCTTTCGAAACCTAACGACTCACCCAACTTTCCGATCTAATCGCTACGATTACTCTGATCATTTAACGACGAATACGTCTTTGCCTCCTCCCTCCCTTTTTTCTTTTTCCTTTTTTTTTCGTTTTTTTTTTCTTTTTTCTTTTTTTTTTTAATACACAACGTTACCAAATTTTTACGATAAAATATAACCGAACGAGATTTGGGACTTTCGCTATAACGAGCACACACGTTCGGGATATATGAAAGATAATATACATTGCGTAACGAGTCCCGTCAATTTTAATATATTATCTTTAGAGAACGACGCCTTACAACTGTTACAATAATATAATCGAATAGTCTCGCGCGTTCGTTTGATGGTTCATTTCGAAAATGGATTTAAACGATACATCGATGTTAATCCCTTTCCAATCGTATATCATAATAATCTATATATATATATATATAATTATTCAAGATATAATGTAAAACTAAGAGAGATATTAATAATAACAATATGATTTTCAAGGATCGTTTTCCATTGCAAAAAGTAAAAAAAAAAAAAACAAAACGTAAAAGAAAGAAAAATTACATCTTAAAGCACAATATAAAAAATAACGACGAGTCTAGAAAAAGAATATGCGTGTATGTGTTTACATATATTTATATATATATATATATACACACACACACACACACACATTATATATCGATTCAATTAGTATCGTTAAACGTCCTGCGCATTTCCTGTCTTACAATGTAAAGACAATTCATATTAGTTACACATTAAGTAACCTTTTCAATTGATCTCCTTCATCTCTTATTTTTAATCGTCCTTTTATTATATTAATTAGAAAAATCCCGGATGCGGAATCTAATCACGTTTCTCCGATAATTCGTAGCTATGTTCTAAATTTTGTTATTAACTTTATCTTTTGACCCAAGAGACGAAAGAGATTTCATTGTTAAAGAAAAATATACTCCTACGCACAATAGCGAGATCAATATCGCCATTGATAGTGGGTGTAATTCAATTACGGGCGAATCTTTTGCAAGGGAATTATTTTTCTGTCATTTTCTTGTCTTTTTTGTTTTTCCTTTTTCTTTTTTTCTTTCCTTTTCTATCGCAAACATGCGCGAGCACGATGCTCACGGAATTCATGCAATTCGTGACTGGGCTCTAAATTCGTAAATGAACATCTTTCCGTTCTTTTCTCTCTCTTCTTTTTTATTTTCATCCCTAAAATAAAAACAAAATTAAATTCCGTCGAGAGAGAGAGAGAGAGAGAGAGAGAGAGAGAGAGAGAAAAAAATTTACCCAGCGCACGTAATTGTAAGGTACAATGATATCGGTATTGGTTAGCGGGTGTAAATTTAATTACTTGCGAATCTTCTGCATGGGAATTAATTTCCCGTTTTATATTCGAACGTAAAAAAAAAAAAAAAAAAAAAAAAAAACAGTACAACGCACGATACATACTTAAAGGTATCGATTATAATTCGTGGAAATGCTTTAAATTCGTTAATAAATTCGTTCTTTTTCCTTCTTACCGAAGATGAAAAAAGTCCATTGAGAGAGAGAGAGAGAGAGAGAGAGAAAGGGAGAGAGAGAGGGGGGGGAGATACTGTCCTGCGCATAATTGCAAGATCAATAACGACATTGGCAGTAGGTGTAATTTGAATTGCTAGGGAAATCTTTCGCGTAGAACGGGGAAAATAATGTTCCCTATAATTTTACCATCGCAAATAAACGAACGACGACGGTGACACTTTGTACGAAAACAACAAAAATTCTTGGCCTTTATGACCCGAATTCGTATATTCGTAATAAACGTTTTCGATGTTTTATCGAAGATTAATTGAATCTTTTTTTCCTTTTTTTTCGTTTACATTTTTTTCTTTTTTTTTTTCTATCGACGAAAGCACGCAAACGCACGATGACTCGAAGGAATGCAATAGAATTGATTTGTTCGACGTTAGAGAGGGTTAATTAAAAAGCATCCACGAGTTAAAAGCGATTCAGTTCTCCTTTCTCATTGTCAGTTGAAGTTAATGTTGCCAGAGCCAGTGGCCTTCGCCAATGTGGATAGATGGAACCGAGAAATATTTTATCGCTCTACGTCACAACGTAACCTCGTAACGTGAGCTTAGTACGAACGAAAGCTTATCTCTTTCTCTCTCTCTTTCTCTCCCTCTCTCTCCTATACACACATACACATACACATACACACACTCTCTCTTTCTCTTTCTCTCTCTGTCTGTCTGTCCGTATCTCTATCTCTTAAGCTTCTCTTACGAGCAAATTTCCCTTCAAGGTAAGTACTCGATAACGTCAACGTATCAAGAATCTTTGAATAAGTTTGGGAAAAAATATTAGGACACGTTATTGTTCTACGTTGAAAGAAAATCTATAATAATTTGTCGTACGAAAGAAAATATATAGCGAATTACGATCGACGGACAGGACCAATCGATAGACGTAACGTAGTTTTTTCTACTCGTTGATTGGTCATCAATAAAAATGTCCTCCCTCTCTCTCCCTCTCTCTTTCTTTCTCTCTCACTCACTCTCCCTCTCTCTCTCTCTCTCTCTCACTCTTTCTTATTGGTTTATTATTAGATCGAAAAATAATAATCCAATATCCGTAGAGGTCGACAATGATCGATTCAACGATTAATTAATATCTATGTAATCTGAAAGTTAGATAGAACACGCACGCGCGAGAAAAGGAGAGAGAGAGAGAGAGAGAGAGAGAGAGAGAGAGAGAGAGAGAGAGAGAGAGAGAATGAAAAGGAAAAAAATTTTCTAACCCCAAATTACATACATACGTACGTTATACACGTTAAGTAAAAGTTATAAACAAAACTTTACGATTGTCAAATTCATTGAATAAAATCGTTCACTAGTATAGAAGGATACGAGAGAGATAGATAGATAGAGAGAGAAACAAAGAGGTATTTGTGCGTGTGAAAGCTTGAAAAAGAAAATATTTCACAACTACAAATAGCATACGTGCATAACTACGTACACGCTTATAATTTGTAAACATGACTTTACGATTGTCAAATTTCATTGAGTATAATTCTGTGTGTATGTGTTTATTACAATAGAGGAATACGAGAGAAAGATAGAGAAAGAGAGAAAAAGAGAGACAGACAGAAAGAGGAGAAGGGAAGAATAAATACATAAACGTGCGTGAGAAAAATTTTCTAACCACAAATTAAACGTGTACCCGTAATAAACCGCGTACGTTAAAATAACCGAAGAATATTTAACGATTGTCAAATTAATCGGAGTTGAAGCTCTTTATCAATCAAAAAAAAAAAAAACGAGATGTCTTCGAGAGAGAGAGAGAGAGAGAGAGAGAGAGAGAGAGAGAGAGAGAGAGAGAGAAAATTTTTCCTTAAAAAAAAAAACCGTAAGAATCACGCATGCACGCGAATACGTGCGTAACCGTACACAAGCCGCCGTAAAATTTCTATAGGAACGGTTTATCGGTTGGTTGTCAAAATTAAATTCGTCGAGAGAGAAAGAGAGAAAGAGAGAAAGAGAAAGAGAGAGAAATTCATTATCGGATAGTAAGGATAGGGATACCCGAGGAAGAAGAAGACAGGAAATGGCGTTGGAGTTAAGCGTCAGGTGTAGAACGTCGATCTTAAAGCGGACGCAAAAGCGACGGTTCGCCGCGCATCTCTTGATACATCCCGGAAATGAGGACGCGTGCGAAAGTTCTAGAACTTTCCAATCTCTCGGCCATGCAGGCAACGTCCACCGGGCGTTCTTGTAGAAGTCACGAATGGGAGAAAACTTGACTTAACGCTAGCTATCTTTCTCTTTCCCTTTCCCTTTCTCTCTCTCTCTCTCTCTCTCTCTCTCTGTCTGCTGTCTGTCTTTCATTCTTTTTTTTTCTCTCTCTCTCTATCTCTCTATCTCCTCTCTCTCTTTTTTTTTTTCTTTCTTTCTCTTACTCTTTACCTCTCGACATGACGCGGAACGAAAATAAGGATCGTTCGAACGAAACGGAAAAGATCGGCGCCGGAAACACAGGAATATATTTTTTTTTCTTTTTTTTTCTTTTCTTTTCTTTTCTTCTTCTTCTTTTTTTTTTCTTTTTCTTTTTTCTTTTTTCTTTTTTCTTTCCGAGGAAGCTCCGTCGGCTCGCAACGCGATTGGCCGACGTATCGCGCATGGCGGAAGGAGTCGGAAGGGAGGAGGAGGAAGAGGAGGAGAGGATAGAATCGAGACTACAGCGACCGCGCGGTTCTGACCCTTAACCGCATGTCCGTCGGTAATTAATAACCGTCATGATATTACAATTCGCCACGGAATATTCGTGGAGAATATATTGAAAAATATTTACGATCTAACGATAGAACCGAGTGAACGGGGTAGGAGGGGGGGAGACGGATCGTATAGGCAATGTATATATACGTATCAATTTTCGTACCTTCCTTCGAACGACGCGCGTTCGAAGAACGATGCAAAAAACGAAAGGAACAAAAGCAAAAAAGAAAAAGGAAAGAACGAAAATACGATACGGAAAACGGGTAAGACCGTCGTTGAGCGCCTTAGCAAAGGTAGTAAGTCAATTGAATCGCGTCGTAGATACCAACTGCCGCCTCGGCGACGAATACTAATACATGACTTTCGATTATAAGTTATTTCTAAGAGAATTGAGACTTACGGTTCGTGGAAGGGAACTTTTTCAGGATGGAGATCGAGTACAGGACGGTCGTGAAGGACGGTAATATATGAGAAGGTTTACGCGAAAAACCGATACCGTCTATTTGCAAATACGAACGAAACTTCTTCTACGTGAGGACTATATAACGCACGCGTTCGTCTCGTTTCGTTTCATTTCGTTTCGTTTCGTTTCATTTCGTTAGCTTTCGTTTCGTTTCGTTTCCTTTCGTTTCGTTTCGTTTCCTTTCGTTTCGTTTCGTTTCGTTTCGTTTCGTACGTTCGTACGTAAGGTCGGTTCTCCTCGTCGCGTGGCGATCGAGGCGCCATCTGTAATCGAGCGGGAAAGAAAAACGTTTGAAGGCCGCCGGCCGGGCCGAGCAGCTCGGCGGGACTCGGGCGAATCAGTGTGCGAGTCTCTCTGCCATTTGCGCGTCGGTACCCGGCTACGCGACACAGAGAGTGGTGTTACCGGAATTCTACGTGTGTTCGCCGGTGCGTAAAGAGGACGCGGCTCTCATTTCGTGCGTTCATTATAACGCGTGGTGCTTCAACCTTTTCAACGATAATCTTTAAGAATCTGAAGGATGGCGGATACGGAAGTAAAGTGAGTAATAAAAAAGGATTTATTATATGGATTAACGTCGATTTTGGAAATGAGAAAAAAATATCGCGCCTCCTTGCTGTTGCTGCTACTCTCTCTCGCTCTCTCTCTCTCTCTCTCTCTCTTTCTCCCTCACTTTTTTACTCTTCTCATTTAAAACTATTCGCGCATAACATTAACGCGGTTTTTATTTATAATCGAATTAGATCGATCGCCATCTTTATATTATTTCGATAAATAAAATCGAGTGGCTATCGTTGATTCGTTGAGAAACCACGGCGAGAAAGAGAGAGAGAGACAGAAAGAGTGAGAGAGATAGATAGATAGATAGAGAGAGAGAGAGATCGGGGTGCATTTGAAATCATTGCTTTTACCTTGTGGTGCTAGCGTTGGCGCGCTCGCGCGCGCCCGCGCGATGCATCCATGCACGTACACATTCATAGAAGAACTCTTCGTGTGCGTGTGGAGTGAGTGGTGTACGCCACGACGACGACGACGACGACGACGAGGAGGAGAACGCACGCGTCGCGTTTATACCTTGACTCGCTCGTGTATGTGTGCGTGTGTATATATATTGTTTGTACTTGCTTGGCTTTGAGTGTGCGCGCGCGCTCGTGTATGTGTGTGTATCTCGCCGTGAGCAGCGTGCTCTCTCGTGTACGACGCGAATGTTATATATACATACATACATACATACATACATACATATATATATATACATACATACATACATATATATATATATATATATATATATATATATATATACACATACACATTCGCGGTACGTGTAGTGTGTGTGTGTGGAAGAGTTTTGTAAGAGCGCTGTGCGCGGCAGAAAAAGGGGAGACTAGGAAACGCGAAGGGGAAGGAGAGGTGGTGGTGGTGGTGGAGGAGGGGGAGGAGGAGGTGAGGAAGGACGAGGTGGTGATGGTGGGGTGGTAGTGGTGGAAAAAGGTGGGAGGGTGGTGGAGGGAGGGGGAGAACGCGGGAGAAAGATAGAAATAGAGGTGGTCGAGCAGGGTGAGTTGGAGGGTGGGAGGAGGGGAAAGATGGTGGATACGTAAGCGCGCAACGTTCGTTCGTTCGTTCGTTCGTTCGTTCGTACGTTCGTACGTTCGTACGTTCGTTCGTTTGCGCGGTGGTGAGAGAGCGCGCGATTACCTGTGCCCTCGGCACGATGCGTGTGCTCTACTTGCGAAGCGTGGCCCCCTTTTTCCCCGCCCCTCCCTTCCCCCTCTCCTCTCCTCTCCACCCCTACCAACCCTCCATCGTCCTACTCTTTTCAATTTCTTTTTATCTCTATTTATTTATTTATTTTGTTGTTGTTGTTGTTGTTTACTCGTTTACTTATTTATTCATGTATTTCGTTTCCTCTTTTTCTTCCCATTCCCACCACTCCCCGCTTTTTTTCCTCGCGTTCATTTTTTTTCGTTCTTTTTTCATTTTCTTCTCCCCGTCCTCCCACCTACCACCTTTCCCCCCCCCCTCTCTCTTTCTCTCTCTCTCTCTCTCTCTCACTCGACGCTTTTCCTTGCTACCACTTGAATCTCGCTTTCATTGAACGTCTTTGGTAAATAACAGGCGTACGTCGTACGTCGTACGTCGTGAGAAGTCGAAAGAACGGGCTGGTTCCTCGTTTTTAGAGTTCGTTCTATTTTTTTTTCCTTTTCTTGTTCTTTCTTTTTCGTTATTTTTTATAAGAAGAGAGAAAGAGAGAGAGAGAGGGGGAGAGAGGACGTGATCGAAAGACGAATAGTTTTACGACGTTATTCGCATTAGTCCTTTTAATTGGACTTTATTTTTTTTTTTTATAGGTTATATCGTTTCGATGTTATTGGTTCGGTGATTCGTTGATCGGTCGGTAGGTCGGTCGGTTTGTTGATTGTTAGTTACATATAATATACATACTTTTTTTTTATTCTTCGTAAAATTCGTGCGTAAATGTTATTATCGAGTATATCGTGCTCGGTCATCCTCAGCGCGCTCGTTTATTTATATCGAACATACATACATATACGTGTATATATATATATATATATATATATATATATATATCCGACGTTCGACTTTCTTCGTTCATTATTTCTTACCGGAGAGTACGTACATCTATATATATATATATAGTATGTATACACGATTTGAAAGAGAAAATGAAATAAGAGAGAGAGAGAGAGAGGACTTCTTAGAGGGAAAATATGATAAAGAGAGGAATTTTTGGCGGGCAAAACAGAGAGAGATAGAAAGATAGAAAGAGAGAGAAGGGAGGTTAGATAGGTAGATGAGTGATATTCTCTTTTGTATATCGTTCTACTACGTCACATCGTGTGGCTTTAAGAAAAGATTATCTTCTATAGTTAAACGCGGCGAGGACGAGGTCAGAAACGGCGTCGTTTCGCAAGAGCCTTGTGGCGCGCAAGTTACGACCGGCGGCTTCTAAAAGAGAACGGGACAGCGTATCGATCTGTGTTGCCTCCCTCGTCGTCGTCACTGGTTAGAGGATGATACGAGAGAAAAGAGAGAAGACTGAACACTCTCTCTCTCTCTCTCTCTCTTTCTCTTTGTGTGCGTACGTGCGTGCGTGTGCTCTTGCGTGCATGCGTATGTATATATGTTGCGCTCGATTTGTTCCCAAAGACACATCGTTTTCGAGAAAAAACGACATTTTATGGACGAAACGAGTTTCTACGGGAAGACGAAAATATACATACATATACATATACATATATATATATATATATATATATATGTATATATATATTTCATTGCGACCTGTTGAATAAATAAACATGCATTTTTTCACGTACCGAACGTGTTGTACATACACGTTCGTAATGTATAAAAGAGGGAGAGAAAGAGAAAGAAAGAAAGAGATAAATAGATAGATAGATAGATAAAGAGAAAGAGAGAGAGAGAGAGAGAGAGAGAGAGAGAGAGAGAGAGTACGAGAGAAAGGCCACAGGTATATTTGTGGTCCACGCGAGAATTTGCCGCGCGATGCTCGAGCATCTGGATCGGTGTGTGCGTTGGACTACCGTGTGATTAGGGGCTGGCGGGGACGGGGGAGGAAAGTGGCGTTTAATGCCAATGCCGCGTCGATAGATGTCGCTACCGTTGGGCGTCCTTTCTCCGTTTCTCCCTCCCCTCTTCCTCTTCCTTGTTTTCACTCTCTCTTCGTTCAGTTTTATTTTCTTCCTTTTTCCTATCCTTCTACGCGTGTATATATATATATATATATATATATTACGTTTGGTGTTTTACATCTTCTTTTTTTCTTTTTCTTTTTTTTTTTTTTTTTTATTATTATTATTATTATTTTACCGGATAGAGATTTAACAGGAAAATACGAATATTGTTTGAAATTGATCTAGTCTAAATTATTTATTCGAATCGCCGCGATGACGCACTTTCCTCGTATCAACTGTTTATCGTCTGTGAATAAGGTATTTATAAATATAAATAATATCGATTCGTGAATAATATGCATGAGTGTTCTTCGTTCGGTAGTTGCTTTCTTCCATCTCTCTTTTTATTTTTCTTTTCTTTTCTTTTTTCTTTCAATGTACAACGATCTCTCTCTCTCTCTCTCTCTCTCTCTGCGTTTGACGTGATTGATTGTCGGTTTGTTTCAAAGCGTTTTTGGTTATGTGAAAGTTTGTATCCAATGTTATTTCGATTGTTCAGGGATACAAAAGTGGCTACCAGCCCGGAGAAAAAAGTTGTAGAGGAAGAAAAGAAAGTAGTTCAGGAGGTTGACGAGGACTCTAAAACATCTGAAAATGGCCAAGCCACGGAGACCACGGAGAATGGTTCTAGCGAGGAGAAAGAAACAGAAGAGAAGGAGGAAGAATCCGCCGAGAATGGTGATTCCACAGGTGGGTATTCGTACCGATGAGAGTTATATATGATGTTTCTTTTCTGATCAGAATTTATTTCATATACGACGAGTTTCTTTTTTTTTTTTTCTTTCTTTCTTTTTCTTATCAACGTTCACATTTTAGATGCACCAGCCGACAGCTGTTGTATAAAGAGGAAATCAACGGCTTTAAACGACGCCGCGGAGGATAACGCTTCTGACGGAGCAAGCCCTGAAAAGAAGTCAAGACTCGAAGAGAAGTGCGCCGAAGCGGAGAGCAACGGAGACGCAGAAGCCACAGCTTAATATCTTCTTGTCATTACTATTCTCAGTCTTTATATATATATATATATATATATAGAATCAATTTTAACGGCTAAGCGCGAAGTCAGAACAGATTTAATGACTGTGCATCGTCAGCAGGGGCGAGCATTTTATATCAAAAGATATTGATATTATGCTAATGACATTTGGCATTTAGTGCATCTATGTGTGTTTATCGCAATAATTATTTTTTTTTCTTTTTTTTTTTTTTTTTTTTTTTCTAATCGATCGGCAATAACAATTATGTAAAATCCATACTAACACAAATCTCGAAATTCATGAACATCGATTATTGTCCCCGTACTCTCTGGCATCCGCATATATATATTCATTTAGCATTAGACTAGTAAAGTAAGTGACACATACAAATAATTTTAGGAATAATATATTTCTAACTTCTTAAAATGAACAAACAGTGTGGTGCCTGAAAAAACAAAACAAAAGAAAAAAAAAAGAAACGAAAGGAAAAGATACATTTGTGCAAAATATTTCACTTACTAGTCCCCATTGTTTCTGATGCACAGAAGTAGGTATAGGTAAATAAACTAATCTCATAACCAGAGATAAATAAAAGATACATTATTTTTCTGCGAATCAAAATACATTCCTAAAGTAGAATACTTGTATCTTCAAGTATTTATTTACTCTTTGAAAAAAGAAAAAAAGATCATTAAAAAATCTTTACTCGCGATGTATACATATTGTGTATAACATTTTACTGTACTTTCATTGGATAATAATAAGTAAACTCGTCATGTTCTATATATCTGACAAACGCGCGCAGTGTTTGAAATGTGAAAAAGCAAAAAAAAAGAAAGAAACCAACCTAATTAAAATATTCGAGAAATAAGTCTCTCATTTCGCCTAATGTAGTCTACATGCCAGGATTTGTAACGAATCGCACTCTTGTCGGAAAGTTTTGTAAAAGGAAACACGATTTTTGTTTTTTTTTTTATTTATTTTTCTTTTTTTTTTTTAATTTTAATGATGAATCTGTGCAATTTACAAAGTAAAACTTTAAAGAATTGTGTTCAATAATACATAATAACATATGTATGTGTGTGTATAGACATACTGGTGAGTAAACATACCTGATTGTGCTAACAGCAGTAAAATCACTGCATTTATTTTTAGTAGCAATTCTATGGTCGTGACACATTTCGTGGAAAAAAAAATTCAAATGTATCCCATAGAGAAACTATATATCATATACATGTAGGTGTCAAATGCAATTAATTTAAAAAAAAAAAAAAACGATTCGTGTGTGTATATATATACATATATATATGTATATATGTATATATAAATTACAATCGGTACTTATACTATCAAATTACTTTGTTCGTAGAGCCAGTTTCTGATAATTTGATTTATTGTATAAGTATCAATGGAACAACTACTAACAGATATTAGAAGTGATTAGAAAAACCTATACTCTACGAACGATTCTGTTCAAATTATGTCTCTCTCACTTTACGCGAATTCGATTAGGACTTTTGATATTTTTGTTCAATTTAGACTTGGCAGAGATACAAACAGAAAATTTATATTAATAATAAGTTCGGTTATCGACTTTTCTAAAATGCAGATATATGACAATACTATTTTATAAGGAATAAAAAGAAATTTACTTTCTTTACTTTTGAGTTTAATCTAAGAATAATAATAATAATAATAATAATAATAATCTATTTTATTTATTTTATGCAAAAAAATTTGGAAAGTTTATGAAGCGTATATTATTTATAATTCTAACGACATCTCTATATGACATAATCTGCAAAAAGAAGGAAAGAAAAGAAAAGAGAAGAAATTTGTCGCTAAGATTAAAAAGTCGCTCTATGAACAAATCTGATATATCACGTTATGACTAAAACTATTAATGGTTTTTTTTTTTCTTTTATACGTATTTTGCGTCATAAAATAAAACCAAATTTGTAGCAGTGAGGACAAATATAAAAATTAAATAAAAATATTTTCAACAATGGAGTATCGCGCGTGTATAAAAAAAAAAAAAAAAATTACAACTGAATGTGTTCAATATAAAAAATAAAAAAAGGAAAAAAAAATTCTTGAGTAGTAAAATATACTTTTTGGTAACTGTAATTCTTTCATAAATAATTGTAATTTTTCAACTAATTAGAGGACACATCTAATGAATTAAAGTAACGCAAGTAAACATTGAAATTTATAATTAGAATCTATGAAATTTTGCAATTTTATCGAAAAAAAAAAATTGAATTTTCGATTTAAAATTCAAAACTATTTTATATAAAATACCATTCCAATTGGAAATTTATTAATTATAAAAAATATCGATAATCATTATACACACAATTTTTTCAAATATTTTACAGGCATCTACGTGTATCCATGTTTATATGATATGTATTTATATTTATAGACGTAAGATCGGTCGGTAATGTTTAACACACGAAGAGAAATGAAAAATTATTATTAAATCGATATTTATATATATATATGATATTTATATATATATAAAATATCAATTTATTTAATGGCACGTAGAAAACGACTTTATCGCAGGGATAATTAAAAAAGAAAATTATCGTTAATAAATCTTTTCGATCTATCGACATTTCGATTCGATTTGTAAACGAGCACGGCATTCAGCGCCATCTGTAATCCAAAGCGTTTTCAAGAGATATGTTTACAAACGTTCGATGCGTTTTATCCATCGATTTAAATCATCGCATATTATTATCACATGAGTTAATAATCGGTAGTGATTTTTAACAGTGAAATAATATTGTGACAATTATAAATTATCAACACGCGAATCTGTAAGACGAATTCAAGAAATGAATACTAAACCTGTATTTTTTAAACCTGGTACGTACAAACGTTCAATATTTTTTTGTAGTAACACAAGCCTCGTAATTACGTTTTTATTTAATTCGTAATATTATTTATAGAGATAAGCTTCGTTGCTATCGTTTTTAATTGCGTTTGAACATATTTTTGATAATTTTTGCGTATCATCAATTTTATAACCTAACTTTGATTGTACTTTTCACTTTGCTTCTCGTACACCGTACTATCATCATTGAAATATACGAGTGACATTCGTTTCAATAAATAAAGAATAAATAAATAGTAAATTATACTTCATATTTATAGGAGGGTCGACATGGCAAGAAGATAGGCCAGATATCGACGTACATTCCTCCACACAATTTGTGTACAATGCTCACCATTCTCTCGCATTGGATATGCAACGTAAGCGACTACCTATATTCAAAAATAGGGATCACATCATATATCTGCTTGAAAAATATCAGACTTTAGTCCTGGTCGGAGAAACTGGATGCGGCAAAAGTACTCAGTTACCGCAGGTATTCAAAAATATAATAATTAGAAAATAAGTTTTGCTTTCGTACGCACTAACGCTTCGTTCCCGTAGTACTTACTTTCTTTCCTTCTAAATATGCATTTTAAATTATATTCGATTATTTGAAAATATATTTTCATCGTATCAATCTATATTATATGCAAAGAACGATAAAATAATATTTAATTCGACAACGTACAATGGTAGAGCAATTATACAAAGAAATATATTAGAACCAATTCCTCAAAGAAATAAGGAATTAAATATTGAGTATAATAATGCGTTAGCAAATAGTGAGCAAAAATCAATATTTAAAACAAACCGTGTGTGTGTGTGTGTGGGCGATAAGAATTTTTAAAGTAATTCTAGAAAATGATATCAATGAAGAAGTACTGCGACGATTTCACCGAAGCAATTATTGATTTATTTCTGTTTCACGTATGTATATATATATATATATATATATATATATATATATATATATATACATAATATATAATACGTATATGCATATACATACGTTATTTGATTTAATATTAACGTACGACTCTTCCCCTTCGTATAATATCACGTTCGTTCAATAGAAGGGTCAAGAGTATCCTTTACCCTTTTCACTCCCTTATGATATACAACCGTGTCTGCTGCTGCTACAAACGTCTCGACCGATAAGACGCAGTATAAAAAAAAAAAAAAAAAAAAAAAAAGGAAAAAAAAGCAAACGTATTCGAATGCGCATGTGCCCACGTAAAGTTCGCGTCATTTAGCTATAGTCGTTAAACTTCAAGGTCTCGGTTCAATAAAAATTAGACGGACGTTCGACGACGAATAGTAAATATACGAAATTAAAATTCATGGAATTTCAAAAAAAAATAAAAAAAAATAAAAAAAAATAAAGAGAGAAAAGGCAAGTATATAAGCTTTCTCTTCTCAAGGCAGAAATAAAAAGAAAGAAAGAAAGAAGGATGGAAGAAGAAGATGGGAGGGATGAATCGAAAGGGTGGATTGATTTGTTAGGAATATAAAAGTATCGAGGGGGTTGAAAAGAAGCCGTTCTTTCGTTTCTCTGACATAACGGACGAGAGGAAGCCACATCGACTAAGAAAATGTTCGTTCCAAGAAACTTTATATATTTTATCGTTTGTTTTTCTTTCTCTCTCTCTCTCTCTCTCTCTCTCTCTCTCTCTCTCTCTTTTTTTTTTTTACATATCTAGTAAAAGGAACGGATCGAGAATTTTTTTTAGGATTTATTTCTTTCTTTCTTTTTTTTTTTCCTTCTTTTCCCAGGGTACTATCGATTCATCATCTACCATTTGTTTCTTCGAGATAGACAAATAGATAGATAGATGAATAAGCGATTGGCTTTATTATTGTCATCATTCATGATGAAAAAAAAAAAATAATAAAAAAAAAAGGAGGAATAGTTAAAAATAAAGAAAGTAAAAATAATTAAAGAATAGTAAAAATAATAAAAAATAATAAAAAAAAATGAAGGAATAGTTTAAAAAAATAATAAAAAAAGAACGAAATTACAAAGATGAAACGTTTTTTTTTTCCCTCAAAGATCGACCTGTATCTTCCGAGAAATAAAATGATGCGCGGACGGGTGGGCGTGAAACTGAAAAAAAAAAAAAAAAATAAAAAGAAAGAAAAAAAATATAGAAAGCGATTAGGTTTGTTGCGTAAGGTACGCGTCTCTCGCAACGCTTAGAAGCGAAGATTGTCCATTCGTAGAAGAGGAATCGTCCTCCCGTCTTCGTCTCTTAGCCGTTTTAGTTATAAACGGACGCACGATGGAAACTACTACGCTAAGGTTATCGAAGGTCGAACGTTAACCAATACACCGCTTGCCTAATTAACGAGATTGTATCCTGTTTGGTTCGAGCGCGTAAATGATCGGCGACACTTTTTAATATACCGCCAAAAAAATTTATTATTTATAATTTATTTGTTCGATATCGAACTCTTGTAAACGACAACGACGATAGACGACGACGATAAAAAGTCGTGATTATTGGATATACACGGCCCGACGTATAATTTCTCACAGCTTTCTAATTTCTAATTCCCGTGACCGACCATCGATCGTATTTCAACGAATCATCGTCACTCGAGATTCTGCTCCCTTTAGATCGGTGGTCCGATCGTTCGCCGACATTTACTTACCGACTTACTCGTTCGTACCGATTTTCGATGGGTAATGTTCGATACCGATTTACGAATATATTCGATAAGCTATGAGAATATTAGGAGAAGTAAAGGGAGGAGGAACGATTATCGATTGGCCGAGTAAGGACAAGGATATGGAAAAATGAATATCGTGAGCGAGAGGTTAGAGGGCGAGGGCGGCAAAGTCGATAAATCGGATTATAATTATTGTCTTAGGTTTTCTCTTTCCGAGTGGAGATAATCTTTCTAAAAAAAATAAAAGGAAAAAAAAAAAATAGAAGAAACGCTTGTTATTCGACTTTGCTCGCTCGTGGATCGACAAGATACGTATGTATGTTTATTAGTTGTGATAAAAAAAAGAAGAAAGCGAATAAAAGAAAGTCGTGTGTCAAGAAAGAGAAGGTTTTGAAGAGTGGCGGTGGTGGTGGTGGTGGTGGTGGTGGTGGTGGTGAGGGGTAGGGGAAGGGGGTAAGGGGAGAGGGGAGAGAAGTATAGCCAAGGAAGAGAGACTATTATGCGTGATCACGTGCGATGCGACGACGCATGGACACAATCGTCGCCGCGAGGAGTTAAGGTAGATTATTGAAGTTCGAGCGACGACTCCGCGAGTGACTCAGTAAGCTTCAGTTCTGTCGCGCCGAATGGTCAAAAGTGTTTCCTTCCGCGCGGATCCTTTGATCGGGGATCGATAATTAGTCAGGCATCTCCGTTTTCTACTTTTATTTTTATTTTTGTTATCTTGTTTGTTTTTGTTTTTTGTTTTTATACATATATAT
>OU427002.1:1429402-1451902 GCA_911387935.1 Dolichovespula saxonica
AAGAAAAATAACGAGTAAACTTTGTTTTTCTCACTCGATGGAACACACAATAGGTGGTCGACAAAGTTACTCGGGTACTTCATTATATTAAAAAAAAAAAAAAAAAAAAAAAAAAAAGAATATATATTTATATATATACACAGGAAGGAAACAAAAGTAAAGTGTCGATATTTTCTTTTTGTCCTTATCAAACTCCTCTTTATCAGAACTAGTTTCTCTCTCTCTCTCTCTCTCTCTCAGCTGTTTTATTTTTTTTCTTTTAACACACGTAAGTACGTTTCCCTATATTTTCTATTCCCTCACGATTCCGTTAAAATTGTTACGTTCTTGCATGCATTTTCTCTCCCCTATTTTTTCTCTTCTTCTTCTTCTTCTTCTTCTTCTTCTTCTTCTTTTCTTATTTTCATTCGATCGACAGTACCTTCTCGAGGCGGGATGGTGCGAAGATGGCAAAATAATTGGGATAACAGAACCGAGAAGAGTTGCGGCTACATCATTGGCAAGTCGAGTAGCCGACGAACGTAACTGCATACTTGGAACCGAAGTTGGTTATTGCATACGTTTCGATGATTGCACCAATGAATCTACAAAGATCAAAGTACGTGCAAATATTACGCATTTTATTCGTTTATTTTCCTTTCCTTTGTTTTTCGAATTGAATTTAATCGAATTGATTTTTATTGTCGTTGACACGATAACGTTTCCGAAGCGTTTTATCAGATCATTTCCATACGAATGATTTAATAAGGAGATACAATGGAATTGTAGGAAATACGACTCAATGTATCCCATTTTTTTTCTTTTTTTTTTTTTTTTTGTGCATATATTACTATAAATCATATCGAGACACGTTATAATGCATATTTCAACGTCCTTTTCTCTCTCTCTCTCTCTCTCTCTCTTTCTTTTACTTTGCAGTATATGACCGAAGGAATATTGTTGCGCGAATTAATGAGCGATCCATTGCTGACAACGTATGCGATAATCGTATTGGATGAAGTACATGAAAGAACTTTGATGACCGACATCATTATGGGCCTTTTAAAGAAAATTATTCGAGTAAATAGAAAAATTTGTTTCTCTTCTTTGTCGTAAACGTAAAGAAAAAAATCATTACGATTTTGTGTCATTGCAGAAACGTAAAAGTTTAAAGATCGTCGTGTCATCCGCAACGGTCGACGCCGAACAGTTGCGCGATTTTTTCAATACGAATACAACAAAGGATTCTTCAAAGGATACTGCCGTGATTATGAGCGTCGAGGGTAGATTATATCCGGTGGATATTTTCTACGTCAGAGGTAGACCCAACGACGTTCGTCCTGTCAAACACACTTCGCGTTTCTTAAATATCATCGTCTTTTAATCTTTTGGACTTCTTCTTCTTCTTCTTCTTCTTTCTTTTCCTTTTTTTTTTTTTTTTTTTTTTTATTTAATTTATAATTTTAGAACCAGTGCCAAATTACGTTACGAGCGTTGTGGATGCCGCTTTAAAGATTCACGAGGTAGAGGAACCCGGTGACATTCTAGCATTTCTCACGGGACTCGACGAAGTAGATCAGGCAGTTTCTCTTCTATCAGAACATGCTAAACTTATAAAGGATGGAAAACGTAAATAGAATATAATACTCTATTTGTGTCAGTGATCACGCACTAACACGTTTCTTTTTCTCATTTGGAGATATTTTGACAATGGCGTTCGAATTATCTCCAATCTTATTTTTCTATAACGAAACAAATAGAAGAAAAAAAAAAAAAACAAACAAAGAAAATAAAATTAAGTACGTATACGTTTGTTATTGGGAAAAGATTTTCTTTTCTTTTTTATTATTATTTTTATTCGTTTCGTTCGATTAAAAAAAAAAAAAAAAAAAAAAAAAAAAACATTTTTAAGAATGACGCCCGACGAAGTACTTCTTTTTTTTTTTTTTTTTTTTTTTTTTTTGATATTTTAATGTAACTCTTACATCGGACGACTTAATTTTTAATCTCTTCTCTCTATTTTTTTTTCTTTTTTTTTTCTTTTTTTTTCTTTTTCTCTTTACATAGTAAAACTACAACCATTGGCAATGTATGGATCGTTACCGAACAATGAGCAGCTCAAGGTATTCTGGAGAGCTGCCAAAGATACCCGAAAAGTTATCGTGGCGACGAATATCGCTGAAACTTCAATTACGATTCCAAACGTCGTTTACGGTAGAATCACAGTACGCTTTCATGCTACTTTTAGTTTCGTAATGCGTTAACATTAGAGTTCTTTCTTCTCTTTTCTTTTCTTTTCTTTCTTTTTTTTTTTTTTTTTTTTTTTTATATATATATATATATCCGAACGAGCAAAGTCACATTAACGTAATGTACTTTACGATATATTGCAGTGATCGATTGCGGCTTTGTCAAGATGCCCTGGTTCGAGCCGGAAACTCAAACTAATAGTCTTACTATCGTACCGGTGTCTAAAGCGTCGGCTGATCAACGTGCCGGTCGTGCCGGTCGAGTTCAAACTGGAAAAACTTATAGGTAATAATGATCGAAAAAAAAAATTTATTTAATAATTTATTTCTAGCCGTATCAATTTTTCTATTCATTTTATATTATATGTATATATATATTTTTTTGTTTATCGTTGTTGTTATTGGGTTTTTGAAGATTATATACTGAAGAAGCGTACAACGAATTGCCAGAGGCAACGCCGCCGGAAATGCAAAGATCCGATTTAGCTCCGGCGATCTTGCAGTTAAAAGCATTGGGAATCGATAACGTGTTACGTTTTAATTTTCCATCGGCTCCGCCCAGTAAAAATCTTATAGCTGGGATGGAATTACTTTACGCGTTAGGGGCTATTGACAATGACGGAGAACTGACGACACCTTTGGGCATGACGATGGCAGAAATGCCATTGGAGCCTACCTTTGGAAAATGTCTTATTGTTTCCGGTAATAATTTTAATGACCTTTTCTTTTGTTATTATTTTTCTTTTTTTTTTTTTCGAGTCAACGTCGCACTCGTAATAGACAAACTCGTCGTAGTATTATTATACGGTTTCACAATTTCCTCTCGAAATAGGACAAATGGGTTGTTCGGAGGAGATCGCGTCGATAATAGCGATGCTTCAAGTACAAAATGTTTTCATTCGACCTGGCGGCGGACAGGCCATTGCTAAGGCCAGAGTGGCTCATCGTAAATTCGAAGTAGAGGAGGGCGATTTATTGACGTTATTAAATGTTTATGCCGCCTATGAGAAAAATAAAACGCCAAGTTGGTGTCAAAAGAATTTTCTCAACAACAAGGCATTAAGGAGGGCCTCCGAAATACGCGGACAGATTTGTCGGATGTTAAAGAAATTGGATATTCCTTTGACGTCTTGCAATGGTAAATAATCATCCATCGAGAATCAATTGAGACTCGTTGAGATAACTTTTCTTTTCTTTTCTTTTCTTTCTTTTTTTTTTTTCTTCTTCTTCTTCTTACAATAAACATTTATTATATCGTAGGAAACGTAGAACAGATCTTGAAATGCATAACGACGGGATTATTTCCAAAGGCTGCATATTTACATTATACCGGGGTATATAAAACGATCCGAGGGGATAAGGATTTATATATACATTCGAACAGTTGTCTTTATACTATTCAACAGCCACAATGGTAATATAAGCATATTCTTTTACGAGATATTCTATATACGTTCTATTATTTGTTTGTACCACGTCTTATTTTTTTTTCTTTTTTTTTTTTTTTTTTTTTTTTTTAGGATACTTTATTGCGAAATAGTACAAACTAATAAAACATATATGAAAGATTTAACTACGATACAATCGGAATGGTTGTTGGAATTGGCACCGCATTTTTACGAAAGAACTTCGATCGATCCGGTTTAAAAGGGATATTATAATTTTTTCTAATTGTAAGAATATTTAATAAATAAATAAATAAACGAACAAATAAATACTATGTCACGTATTTATTTTCTCGTTTTCGTAAAGATATAATTGAATGTGCGAAAGGAATTTTATTGGTTCGCTCGTTCGCCAAAGATGCGCATGCGCGTTAAAGAATTAATTCTATTGAAACACTAGCGCCACCGAAATCAACGGTTTGATGACAATACAGGTTATGTTGTTTTCGTTCTTGTTGGCATTGTAAAGGTAATGAGATAATTCGTAATAATATTTTTGAATTTACCGGAGAGAAAAAAAGAATTCTTTTATTTGTGAATATTATTTGTATTTTTCTTTGCATGTCGCGGAATTAATAGAAAATGGTTTAACATATTAATATAAATTAATAGACGTATTGTTTTCCGGACGAAGCATGTTTATAATTCAAATAGAGGCAATAACCTCAAACGCGTAGCGTCTACTTCAAAGCTTTCTGTTAAAAAAATATGGCAAATATAATCGATTCTCTTAAAAAACTTAGCGTAGAGAACGGTACAGCGAAACAGAATAACAACATGTCTGCGACGAAGAAAAATGAATTAGTATTATCGGTTGAAGAGGCGGTGTTTCGAAAAAGTTATGTTTTAGCAGTTTGTGGAACTCAAAGGTAAACAGTTTTTTTTCTTTCTTTTTTTTTTCCTTTTTTTTATTTTCGTTATTTTCTTCTTATTTTTTTTTTCCTTAATTACGAATTTAGACCGCAAGTTCATGTGACTCGAAAATATTAAAATATAATTCAAACGTTCGAACTATATATATATAATATGTATATATAGAAGCTGCTTTAATTTTTATTTATCTTATTAATTTTTCTAATTGAATTAATATTAATTTATTGTGTTTAGCGAACCAGAATTCAGAATCGGCACGGCTTCGTCCAATCATTTATGCGTCATCTATACAGCCGGTGAAACTTTAAGTAGGACTACTACGTTAACTCATAATAAAGCTACTATTGTTGGAATTAAATTTAGTCCTACCTCCAAGAATATTATATATACGGCAACTAATAAAGGAATAATTACTGCATGGGATTTACGCGCAAAAGGAAAAGCAGTTGGAGAATTTAAAGGTTCATCTTGTGTTCTTTGTCTTATGTTTTGAATGAAAAGAAATATCATTTTGAATGATCCACCTTTAAAACGATTTTCTAAAAGTACTTTACGAATTTGTATCGTACAAAATTCTAATTTAGATCTACGTACACTGCTTTCTCTAGATAGTTCCGAAGACGGAAAATTAAAACCATTAGCTAGTTTTGATATAAGTTGCGATGAAAGACTTATTGCTGGCGGTACCGAACACATAGGCGGAGATACATTTATTTTGTTTTGGGATATCAGGCATAGTAATTCTAAAGTAGAATGTAAGGGTAATAATCTTCTTGGAGGTTATTGGCAGTCACATATGGATGATGTGACTCGCTTATCATTTCATCCCAACAAGCGAGATATTTTGGCATCCGGTAGTGTAGATGGTCTTATCAATATCTTTGATCTAACGCAGCCTACGGAAGACATGGCATTAAGATATTCATTAAATACCGAGTCCTCGGTGGTAAGTCTGTATGTAACATTTGTGTATATAAATTTAATAATGTAGGATTGATTGATTGTTTTTATTACATGTATTATTAAATAAAAGGATGGATTAGGCTGGATGAACAATGACGATCTGTGGTGTACAACGTTCACATCGTCGTTACAATTTTGGAATGCCGAAGGAGTAACTCCGTATACAAGGTTCAAACGTAGCAGTTTAGCGTTAGAACACGTATGTTTTGGTTATATTATTTTTTAGCTATTAATGTTTTTGTTTAGCAAGTGTGGTATTATTTAAAATTTTGGTAAATATATTTTGCATGTATCTCTTAGAAAGAATTGGCATAATAGAAGTTATAATATATTATTTCAGTTTATTTGACATTAGGTAAGTTATACAAAGATGAATTAAAACAAGTCAGCCTAAGTAATTATTCACAATCTGTGTTATTGGTGCATTTCAAAATTTTACAGCAAAAAATTGGTAAAGTTTATGAGCTATATATAGCTTTGATGACGGCCGAACCAATATATGCAATATTTTAATGCACGTTTACATGCTGCTGTGTCTGTATTTTGAGAAATTGGTGGATGGGAAATCGAGAAGACTTCTTGCATATATCCAAATGCATAATTGTACATTTTTCGTTATGTGTATCAAGAAAAAAAAAAAAAAGAAAAAAGAAAAGAAAAAGAAGTAGTCTTGATTACTGTTATTAATTTTGCTTTCAGGGCGACGACCCAGATAATTGTTACATAGTTAAGTTTCATCCTTCTAATGCGCTTGGACAACCATTTCTGTTAGCGGGATCAAATAATGTTAAAGGGTAAATACTGTGAATGATTAATCGTATACATATATATATATATATATATATATATATATATATATATATATATATATATATATATATATATATATAGATAGTCGGTCTGATAATGACAATTATATTTTGCTCTCAACAGTAAAAATTTAAGATGTCTAAGCGTCGCAAACAATCAACTAGAAATCTGTTATAATCTTGTTGGAAATAAGCAGTACGTAAGGGACAGTTGGTTACATGAAAAGGTACGCATACATATATGTATATATAAAGGATACTTAAATACAGAAATAGTTAAAAAGAGAAATTGAATTAATCCGTTAATTATGATAATCGTAGAGTAACTCTTTAGTAACGGTCGGGGAAGAGGGTTTAATAAATATTTGGAGACAGTCAGAGTCTAATGGCGTTCAACAAAGTGGAGGCCAAAAATTATTAACAAAGATCGGTAGTGGGAAAAGCCGGGAACGTCAGCATAGGGCCAAACCATATTAAAGCGTTAATGATATATATAGGATAAAGATTTATAAATGGACACTATTTTGTAAGTAAATATAATAAACGCAAAAAAGAGCAGTCGCTTGATATAAATTCGGACGTAATGTATATTTCTTTTTTCACGTTCTTTATTACAATAACAGTTTTATGTACATTTATAATAAATAGGTTCTTATTTTTTTATACGGCTAAATATTTAACGGTGATTTATATAACGATCAAAAAATTCAGCACGTTTGTGTAAATGTTAAGGAATGTAAATTGCGTATCGCAATGTGTGTGTGTGTGTGGTGTGTGTGTATGTGTGTGTGTGTGTGTGTGTATACATACATATATATACATATATATATATATGTATATATATATATATATGGAATTAAAGAATGAAGAAAAGAACTACTATTGTTAATTCTTTTCTGTTCTTGTCAGTTTAAAATATTAACTTATAACGAAACACGTTTTGTCTTTTTTCCACATATATATTCGATTGAATAAAATCAATTGAATTGAATTGAATTTAATCGAACCTCCGTATATTCGAAAATATATATGATTTGAGAATACTGCGAAGGTAAGAACGCAGCTTGTATATATTCTACTGGTAGCGGAAAAAATCTTAAATGCAGCTATTACATGCTTCGAGGATATAGAATGAAAATGAGAATAGTGAGGGAGGTAGAGACAGATAGATAAATAGATAGATATATAGTGAGAAAGAGAAAGATTAAAAAAAAAAAAAAAAAGAGAAATAAAAAATACGAGAAGAAAATTCCTGGCTATACGCGTCTTGTTCACGACGAAGCAGCATTTGACCGACTGAATACACAATTCAGCTATGGCAAGAGGTAATAATATAATAAATGCTTTTCGAATATATATATATATATATATATATATATATATATAAAATAAAAAAAAAATAATTAAATAGAATCGTGAATAAAAAGATATCATCTAAATAAAAAATACGATTTATACGTGCGATTATGATGTTATTTAACAGAGTGATTCATCATTTGAGGTCTCTCGTTGTCGCCCATAGAAAGCAACAAACCCAACAACCACGAATAAGAGGCAAACTCTTTCGTATGTTTTTTTTTTTACCATACAAGAGCTTATATATATATATATATATATATATATATATACACGAATATTTTCTACGATTCAAACAGTCTGGTAAAAAAGAGCGTACAACATGGATTTGTCACGATAAGATACAAGTTTCGCATATATAATAATAATAATACTTCTTCAGTCGAACGTTTAAATTCTGACAGAATGTGTCTCGGAGCGAGAAAAACTCAATCAATATAACAATCGAATTATTAATAATAGTGTATAAACATCGCATCTCGATTCGTACCTTTTTTCTTTTCTTTTCTTTTTTTAAGTTATTCAAGTCTAAAAAGATTTTTCGTAATACTAGGATTTTATCGAATGAGCGCATATAATAAAACAAACGTACGCTCTTTTGATACATATTACAATTGTTTTACGATAACGTTCCAAATATGATCGCAGTAGCGAGTAGTATCACAATGATAACAGTAGATATAGTTTTTAAAGTGAAATAGTATAGGTACAGAGTAAACGTACAAAAATACTTCCCATTAGCAATAGGGACGTAAAGATTCGCTAAAACATGGAAAATCCCACGTTGTGTTGTTATTATTACTAATATTATTATTATTATTATTATTATAATTATTACTGTAATTATTATTATCATTATTATTCCTATCATTATTATTAATATTATTGATTTTTTTATTATTATTATTATTATTATTTTATATATGTATTCTCTCTGTTTTAAAGTTGTAACGCCATAAGACATCAATTTTTAGATGCCATATAACGCACACCATAGGCCGCCACATCTACTCTAGCTTTTAACGATTTGATTTCTCTTCGTATTGCCTTTAAGATGATGATGGCCGACTTCGTCTTACGATTATTACACCCGATCATCCTATTACTCTCTCTTATTTTTTTTTCTTTCTTCTCTTTTGTCCTTTCTTTTTTTTTTTCAAAGTCAACAAATAATCCAGACGATCGTGATATTCGTTAAAAAAAAAAAGAATCCGTTAACTATTGCAAGTGCGTTTGGAATGCTAATTTTTTACTTTTATTTTTTTTCTCTCTCCTTATTCTTCTTCATCTTCATCTTATCCTTCTCTAAAACACTTGCACTTATCCCGGATCTAATTAACTTTCTACGTGTACCTCGAATAGAATATAACGAAACGCTTGAAGTCGAACATTCATCTTTTAAAGGGTTTTTATTAACTAATAGCTCTAAAAATACGATATTTATCATCGCGTATACATAAGGGCTTCTCTAAATGTTTCTCGACAAATCTTTTTAATAATTAAACTTTTATGATTAATTTTTTCTTTGTTCGGGTATGTTTTTTTTTTCTTCTTTTTTTTTTGTCCGTTTCTGTTTTCTTCTTCTTCTTCTTCTTCATTTTTATTTTTTCTCTCACAATTGAAATCTCTTATAGAATATACTTTTCTTTTCTTTTTTTTCTTTTTTTTTTTTTTTATTAACTATTGTCACCACGATTGATTGAGGCGAATTGGTAGTATAATTATTACTCATATATATATATGTTTCTCTTATTAAATTAATTAATTTTTAAATCGCGCAGCACTTTGCCAAACACCATGGTGTGATGGCCCACCATTTATTATTAGATCATATTGCACGCTATTTTAACAAACACGTTAATTTCGGGCAAATTAATGACCTTTACAAGCGATTCTAAGATTTCTTTTCTTAAGTTATATCAAATAATAATAATAATGAAAGAGAGAGAGAGAGAGAGAGAGAGAAACGTACATAGATTTTCTTTCTTTTTCTTTTTTTTTCTCTTTTTTTTTCTTTTTTAATGTTTAGACGACGACGATGATGATAATAATAATAATAATACTCTGATTTTTTTTCTTCCTTTTAAGTTTCTTCTCTATCCCGTAGAGATAAGTAGAAAACTGTAATATAATTGCTAATAATAAAAGCGATTTATATATATATATATATATAATATATATATTATATATATATATATTTATTGTGAAGCGTCAAACAATATTTTTCTAATACAATATAAGTTTTGTTATGATTGCTTCATTGAAAGACAATGATATCGATATTTCAATATATATCTATTATCAGCTTAATTTACTATATATGTTTACAATAAATAGAATTTTCAAAGAAGAAGAAGAAGCATATATATATACATATATGTATATATGTATATACATATGCACACACACAGGATGTTTACGATGAAACGACGTAATATTTTATTTTTTCTTTTTTTTTTTTTTTTTTTATTTATTTGTTAACGTTTCATTGTAAACGCACTGCATATTATACGCGTGTAAATGTAATTAGAAAGTATGATAGGATCGATGATGATTTTCGTTTTCACTCGGAGCGTGCATTATGATCATCGCACTTTGCATAATACTTATCGAAAAATGCATTTTTCTTTCCCAATCTCCTTTCCCCTCACACAATTAACGATACGAACTTTCTTCCCTATTATTCATTTTTTTTCTTTTAGCTCTTCTTTTTAATTTTTTTTTTTTTTGTTTCTTTTTTTCTTTTTTTTACTCTTTAATGTAGACATCGTAAAAAAGATAATAATAGAAATTAAATTAATATAATCGGAAACAGTCTAAAATGTTTATATCCGGTCCTTCTCTCTCTTACGTTAACGTAATAAATAAAATGATCGGCGTGGATAATCGATGAAAATAATAATGCGGATATAACAATAATGGCAGTGAATAATCTCGAAAAAAAAAAAAAAATTTTTTTCGATCACAAATTGTCTCGCTTATGTATGTGTGTATGTATGTGTGTGTGTGCGCGCGCGCGTATGTGTGTGTGTACGTACGTATGTATCCAAGTATTTTTATATACTTGAGGAAGTAGAATTGATTTTTTAAAACGAGAAACGATCTCTATACGATGCATCGATCGATCATGCTTTATCAATTACATCGATCGTTCGCGATCTAATAGTTTGTTTAAAAAAAAAAAAAAAAGAAATAAAAGTAAAGAAAAAAGAAAAGAAACAAATGCACTTTGAAAACTCGACTTCAATCAACGAACAACTTGGCACACGGAAAACAATGATTAATTAATTAATTAATTAATTAATTATTGTTGTAAACAGTAGGTATGTCTTACCCGTCTCATTTTTTTTTTCTTTTTTTTTTTTTTTTTAATATTTTTTAGCACGTATTAAAATACTTTTAATGTTATATGGTATAAGAATAGCTACCGCGCGAGAATAACGCGCGCATTCGTCACAATAGATACATGCATATACAGATAAGATATATATATATATATATATATACCAATATAATGTGCTCGTATGTGTTTTTGAAATTTTAAGCGCACGCGCTTTAGTATAGATAGCATTATAATAACAGCAGAGACCCGTACGCTCCTTTTATTCACACATAACAGGAGACGCGTTTTAAGCATATGAGTCTTATGTATATATATATATATATATATATATATATATATATATATATATATAAATATATTTATATATATATATACACATTCATGTATATATGCAATCGTAATATATACGTACTCATATCTATCTTGCATTTTCAGCAAGCAGCAACAGGTTTTACTTAAAAGATTCGTCTAAAACCGCGCGTTTCTAAAACGGTCAGTCGGCTTTTAATAACATAACGAACGAGCAAGGATTTAACAAGATTGATTGGCTGGTTTCTACCACACTAAGCCGGCCTCCTTTGTCTCTAATACTTCTTCTTCTCCTTTTTTTTTCTCTCTTGCTTTATTTATTTATTGGTTTATTTTATTTTATTTTATTTTATTTTATTTCACTTCACTTCACTTCGTTTCGTTTCGTTTTATTTATTTATTTATTTACTTTTTTGTTTTATTCATTATTCATTTCGCTTTCACTTTCCCAATTGCAAATTCGGGAATTGCACGTCTTTTAAAAAGTCCTTCGCACCAGTCATCGTCTTAGAAATTTTGGCATGACAGTTTGTATTATTGCCTCCGATATAGAAGTTGCAAAGTTTGCAGTAGCAAAGTGACATTGCATATTATTTTATTTCGTTTTATTCCTTGTTTTTTTTTTTTCAATCGCTTCCTTCAATTCCTATTTCTTTCTTTCTTTCTTTCTTTTTTTTTTATCGCGTTTAAGTAAACGATATATATATAATATATAATATATAATATGTATATATATATATATCGTGCTCCTCGTTCTAGCACATTGAAAGTTCCTTCGCGTACTTTGTCATATTATAAAATTCTCCGAAACCTGCAACCTTTCTCTTTCTTATATCGTTGATCATATACCCCTCCTTTATTTCTTCTTCTTTTTTTTTTCATCTCTCGTTTCGTTTCATTTCGTTTCAAGAATATATCAGGGTCTCAAAAGATATCAAAAGTTGCAGGAACAGAGGAGAGAAGCTGATAGAGAAAGATAGATAGATAGATAGATAGATAGATAGATATAGAGAAAGATATATATATATATATATATATATATATATAGAGAGAGAGAGAGAGAGAGAGAGATATAGTGAAAGACGGGTGGGGAGGGGAGGGGAGGGAGAAAAAAGAGGGGAGTGGGTAAAAGTAGAAATAACGATCAGTCTTATTTACCGACTGAAAGTTGAAAGTCAAAAGGACTTAACCCGGCTTCTAGTCTGACTATCCCTCGATCTAGATTGGGGTGGCGTTTGTACGGACGTTGGGGTGGCTCCATCGTTATTTGGACGTGTATTACGCGAATGTTTTCGTCCGAAACGAAAGAGTCGTCAGAAAAAGATCACCTCCTCCTCCAAAGGTTGTTCCGTTCGTTGATGTTGTTGCTGCTGTTGCTGCTGCTGCTGCTGTTGTTGTTGTTGTTGTTGTTGTTGATACGACTCGGGAGGAGATCGTGTGTTTCGAAGAGATCGATTGGTGGAATGTGTTTGACCCGTGGCACCGCTATTACCGTGACTATTGCCAAGTTCGGGAGAGGAGAACGTGGATCCAGTTACGATAGCAGGGCTACTTCCTGTTCTAGTATGCCGATCCGGACTATAGTGGCTCGCAGTACTTCCGCTCCTGTTGATCGTGCGACAAGAGACAAATTACAATAACCAAAGAAGAAAAAAAAGAAAAAAGAAAAGAAGAAGAAGAAGAGGGTAGAAAAAAACAACATTCATCGGCTCCCTTACATAAAGGCGTATGAAGTTAATGAGAGAGATGTGCGCGCGCACGAGAAAGCTGATCTTATAAGAAAGCAGTATTTATAAAGGTGCCCTTTGAGGTTAATTTTTACTTCTTTTTTGTTTTTTTTTTTTTTTTTTTTTTTTTTTTTTTCAAATTTACCCACGACTTACCGAAACTTCGTTAATATCGTTACTCTGTTTTGGATCGTTAGATATGATGGACCGATTTAATCGTGTTTGAAGTGACGCCGAGAGAGAAAGAGAAAGAGAAAGAGAGAGAGAGAAAGCGAATCGTTGGGAGAAGCAGCCATTAACGATACTATTAATAAACCATGCTTTTGCTAAGTCAAAACATGCCAGCAGAAAATTTTGATGGACGAACGTGACGAACGGACGTGATCGTATTAGCTAAAGCGAGATATTAATTACGACGACGACGAAGACGACGATGAAGATGAAGATGAAGATGAAGACGAAGACGACGATGATGATGATGACGATGACGATGATGATGATGAAGAGATCGCTAGAGAGTTATCACTCTCGTTCTACCTGCTATTGTTGTTGCTTCCGCTTGCGAGCTTCAACGGTAATTGTTGTTTGACGGGAACGTTGCTTTGTACTTTCTGTTGATTGGTGGCGCTGATAAGATTCATCGGTATTCTCTTAACGTCGGTAGAAGCTTGCGACGACTTCCTAGGTTGTTGTACGATTTCCGTGGTCTGTGTAACGTGCGACAGATGAATCGTCGTAGAACCTGCGCCTACTCCGCTACCACCACCGCCCTGTTGACGTTCCAACGCCTCCAATCTTCTGTACAATTGATCGCGCTGTTGATTGACGTCCCTCTGTTCGGCCGCCAATTGTTCCCTCTGCCTCGCCAATTCCATCCGCTCCTCCTCCAACTGATTTTTTTCTTGCTGCGAGGCAGCCCTAAAGGCCGCCTTCTCGCGGCTAAGCTGATCCTGCAGATTTCTCAGTTCCTCCAATTGACGATTCGGATTCGGTCTGTTGTTATTCGAAAAGGACGCGGACGAGGACGAGCCGGACTTTCCGATGCTTCCCTCCTTGCAAGCGGCCAATTGGGCCTGGAGACTATCGATCGTAGTCATTTGATTGCTTATTATACATAGCAGGGTATAAACGTGATGGGACAAACGTATGGCCGTCCTTTGTTGATCCTTGTTCGCGTCCATCTCGGAACTCTCTTTGTCCTCGGGACTCTCCTTCGATAATTCGCCGACCTTCGGAAGGGTCGACGACGCAACCGACGTCGATCCTACCATCACGTTGTTTATCGCGGCCGCTGATTCGCGAACGGGATATCTTTCCTATAAACGTACGAGTAAAATATTGAGCAAAATATTGAGCAAAATATTGAGTAAAATATCGAGTAAAATATCGAGTAAAATATTGAGCAAAATATTGAGCAAAATATCGAGTAAAATATTGAGCAAAATATTGAGCAAAATATTGAGCAAAATATTGAGCAAAATATCGAGTAAAATATTGAGCTATCCGAAAACGATGTAATATACGATCGATCGATACGATTCGAACGATACTCGTTTGTTTACTTTACCTTGTTGTTGTCGAAACCAGCGAAGGTCTCCGCGCGTCTGGGAACGCAAAGAGCCGCAGGAACGTAAGCGTCGCTATGACGTTCACCGGCTGAACTTAAACTCCTTGAAAGCGTTGCCCCGCCTGTACTGAACGACAATGAACTGGCCAATTGCGTGGCCTCCTGTACAGCGGCGACGACCTGAAATAATGATCATTTTTAATAACATAAGTTCGTTTATAATCGACCGATATATATGTATATATGTGTACATAAATCGTTCGTTTACCTCCTGCCACAATTGAGTCGTATCCGTCGCCTCCATTTGAACGAGACGCGTATAATCGCGTATTTCCTTTTCCACCTTATCGGTTTTCTCGTGATCGCTCTCATTGTCGTTCCAAATATTGGACGCCCGCAATAGTCTCACTTGTAAATTAATTTTTTCCTCGAACAGCAACGCCTGTTCCGCGTCCTTCTTTCGTAATTCCCCTGGATTTTCGAAAAAAAAAAAAAAAAAAAAAAAAAACAAATAAATAAATCAAAAGATTAAACGTCGATCAATGAGATTCGATCGTATTTAACACAACGTGACGACGCGAGGATCGCGTTTAAATTCAATTTGTCAACGAAACTAATCACCTACCGACGATTCTAAATATGTGGGATTCCTTGGCTTTAATCATTTTTTGTCTTTCCTCGACGGAAAGCATCGATATCGAGGAGGAACGGGTATCCCTTAATTCGTTGTTAGCGTTCCCGTCCGTTAACATGTCCGCGTCGTTTTCGGGTTCCTGTGGGCAAGCCTCTACCGCCGAACGTATCGCTTGTATCCAGAATTGTTTGTCCTTAGGCTTTTGTACCTTCAACTCGAACATCTCGGGTTCCGCCGGATTGCTACTTATCAAATATATTCCTCTCGATTCTTGTCCGGCCTTTTCTCTTACCAATAATTTTTGTAACGAGACTACGCTGGCCGCTTTATTGTCCGGCACTAAGAACGCATATTTTTGATCTCGCTCGACCAAGAAAAACAATATGTCGGACAGGACAACTACCACGATGGCGGTAGTTTTTCCACGACCTTGCATAAGATATGCCGTCCCTTCGAATTTCAAAATTCTATTGAACGCCATTATATCCGACTTCTTGAATTTGGCCCCGCGATACGTGGCAAAAGATTTCGCGTCGATCCTACGAATACAAATTATCGTATTATTTCTTATACATTTTGTAGGGAGTAACGATGTTGTTTATAGACGATATTTTATAATTCGTAAAAAAAAAAGAAAGAAATTTTATAATTTTATATTTTTGAAAAAAGAAAAAAAAGGACAGGGACGCGCATTACTCACTTGTTATAAATCTCTAATTTCCTATCTTCCCTTTCCTTATCCGCCACGCAAGCATCAACGTCGGCTAAAATTTCTTTCACCAATCCAAGAGCTTTTCTCAAGCTCTCTCCCTCGTCTGGCATCATACCGGTTTTAATAAGCGGTTCGACTAGCAATGGATATTTCGTTAAACGTTGCGTAACGAACAATATACACTCTGGAATACCTTTCTTCTTCAACAATGGAATCGTCTGTATATGGATATGAAAAAGAAAGGTTATTGATTTATATCGTTCTCGATGAATAAAATGCATATATAAATTTAAATCACGTTATTACCTGACAATGACGTACGAAACGTTCAAATCGGGTATTGTGATGCAAATAATACTTGTAAGTTTCAACGGCCTCTCTGTGACGACTGCAGAATTCCCCGTATGCGCTTTTCATGCGTTGCGAATTTTCACCTGAGAATTGTTCGACGAGTATGTCGGCGATAGTGGGTACGACCGAGTTCGCGTTTTGTCGTTTCCGTAATTTCTGTAAAAATCTCAAATGTATTTCTATGAGATCGCGTAAACGGGGAAACATGCGTTCGAGATTCGGTTGTCCCAAACGAAAATGCCGTCTCAAGCCCTCAACGAAGATCCTTTCCATCGCCAACAATACCAGACAATGATGTTTCTCCGTCAAAACGAACTCGTATATGTGCTCTTGCCTCTTCACTTCGCGTTCGCAATTATCCACTAAACGCGAGGCCACGTGTCTCCCAATGGCTGTACTCCATGAATCAGGTTCTTCCTTTCCTAAGCCCAGTTCAGGATCCAACCCCTCCAAATCGCCAACGGTAAACTGATGAGCTTCATCCCCAAAGTCGAATTCTTCCCAACCGCTAAGAAACAAATGATCGATATAATGTAATTATTTTTGTTTATATTTATTTACAAAAAAAAAAAAGAACAGAGATGTAATGATTACACACCTGGATGCATCCCGATGCGAGCCGCTACCATCCGTATCCTTTTCCTCGTTAATCGTTTGACTGTAATATAGAAATACATTTGTTTGTATTATAAACGAAACTATTTATCATTCTCCTATGCGTTCTGAATCTCGTGAAAAGAGATTTTTTTAACGAAGGCATGTAATAATGATGCTTTTGATTTCTTTTGCTTTTTTTTTTTTTTTTTTTTTTTTGGGAAAACATAATTACGATATTACCTTCCATACAAACCCTACCGCAGACGTAAATCCCTTGTACACTTTATATAACAATGCAATTATAAAATATTTATAATATATGTAACAAAACCATTGTCTCTCGATATATATCTAAATATCGGTGTCGGGTACAAAAGTAACGTGGGAATAATTGTGACATTACTTCTCTTTTTTTTTTTTTTTTTTAAATCGGCTTACACACAATGGGTCAGGTTTTTCGGTTTCCTTCAAATCTATACAATTATGTACAAGGTATATATAAGGGATTCAAAGATGCAAACATATTACGTATACATTTTTTCCTTGTCAATCTAATAACACACATATATAGTATCATCTTTTATCGAATAATTGAATATTAGTGTTTCAATAAAATCTTAATTCAGTATATTTATTATTACTAAACGAACCCCCCGTCAATATAAACCCGATAATTGTATTTTGACGTAACAAGCACCCACACCCTATCATAGAACAATTAACATTTTTTGTTGTCGTCGTCGTTGGTGTTGTTTTCTTTTTTCTTTTTCTTTTTCTTTTTTTTTTTTTTTTTGTTGCTTTAGAGAATCAAGAAAAAATTGCAGCGACAGCGTACGATAAGAATGAAGTTAAATGTCGTTAAAGTGAGAATAAGAATTAGATTTCCAACGGTGAAGAGAGATTAAGGTAGAGGTTTTAGAAGAGAAGAATTCATACGAGTAAGAGATCAACGTGAGAGAACAGTACGTGATTATTGAAATATTTCATGATCATTGTTAAAGTAGAGTTAATATTACATCGAGGGTTTACTCTAAATCTTAGCCTTATATTTACGACTTCATTTTGTTTATAAGAATACCAATGAAATATTATTGATCGAGCTAAGATTCCAAACATACCCTAGATAGTGGATATTACCTTGAATGAGGTCACAGTGAAGAAGTTACAGAGAGAGAGAAAGAGAGAGAGAGAGAGAGATAAAGAAAGAGAGACAGACGGAGAGAAAGAGAAAGAGAGAAAAAAATGTATGTGAATAAACATAAATCATACAAGCAAGCAATTCAGAAGCATAGACAAGCAGGATGATGATCTTTTTTGTATATATATATAAATATATTATATTTTTTTTTTTTTTATTTATATATATATATATATATATATATATATATATTTTTTGTTTTCATTACGTGTTTAATATATATATATATATAAATATATTATATTAAATATTAAATATATATAATATATATATTAAAGTGAGAATTCGATAATGTCTCATTGACAGAACGTGTGTATACGTGTGTGTTTGTGTGTTGTTAAAAAAAATAATTGACAAAGAAGATTGGATACGTGGTGTTTGGTCCTACTAATATACGTAGGATATAATATACACGACGAACAAAAACGAGCGAACGCTTCGACAAAATAGGAAAAAACACATCAGACATCTGAGACTTACTTGACTCCGAGCTTGGTGGCAACTCGCCGCCAAGGGCTGTAGATTGTCACTGTTTTCTTGCTGTTAATTTCCCTTTATAATCGTCGAACGATCGATCGGTTTGTCGTGGTAGCACGAGAGGGAATGCACGGGGGAGGAAAAAGCACACACTGCATTAGGGCGATTTCATTTTTCGTCTATCGTTTCGTTTTTTTTTTTTTTTTTTTTTTCGTTTTGTTTTTTTTCCCCCATTCTCCTTCAAACAACTTCCACACACACACACACATATATGTGTATGTGTGTGTATGGTGTTCGTTAAATCATTCCTCTTAGAATCGACACGCGGAGGAGCCAGGCCACGACGCGTTAATCCGTATATTTCTTTCAATCACGTTTGTTTTACGTACCAATCGAGAATATTATGTAATGGTGTCTCGTAGAGAACGCTGTTGTATTCAAGAGCACGTACAAAGTCATGTTGGTGTATGAATCTATTCTTTTCTTTTCTTTTTTTTTCTCTCTTTATGATTATCCACGTATAGTACGGGAAGAAAAGAAAAGAAAGAAAGGAAGAAAAAGAAATATGATCATCATCTAATTGTCTTTTTTTCCATGTTTTTTTTGTTTTGTTTTTTTTTTTTTTTTGTTTTTTTGTTTAGCGGACGAAAGCATCACAGCGACCACTTACCCAAAGCGTCATGTTATATCGCAAGGTGAGTATCTTTATAAAAGATCTTTGCACAATATTTTGTGCTACACACACACATATATACATATATATGTATATATATAATATATATATATATATATGTATGTATGTAATATATGTATATGTAATAATATATCAATCAAGATATGTGAAAATTCGAGAATACGCGAGAAAGCCTGCTGTACTATTGATGTGGCTAATTGCAAAATCAATAAGAAATAACAAGCTTATATGGAGCCAGCCGAAATCTCGGAGTAACGCGTGAAAAAAAAATTTATCCGTATATTAATTTTTGGATTGATTTGAATTTTTATATAAAAAAGAAAAAAAAAAGAAAAAAAGATAAATCGGCAAAATCCAAGAAACGACAAGTACGAATAACGATTATTGTCAATGATCGATCCGTTCATTTGTTTCGTCCGTATGCAAATCGTTCGTTTGATCATCTACGATCGAGGAAAAAAAATAAAAAAAAAAAAAAAAAAATTATTTATGAAAAAAAAAGCTCCTCCGAGCTTGGGCTTAGCCATGCCAATTGCGTGCGAATCTCAACCACAGATACGCCGGATTCAATGCAAATATTAAATAATGTTTTCGTGATAAACACGTTGTTGATGATGATGACGATGAGGATGTGTCATTTACCTTCCACTTCCGGTTGTTTGCAACGGTAACGACGCCGTGGAACCTCTTTTCACGCTGTTGTTGCTCGTAACCGAGGAGATGCTCGACGTTGATTTTATGACAGCTTTTACGGACTGATGATGCTTCGATTTCGTACACTCCGACACCAAATGATCCTTGCATCCTTGACTCTGATGTACCGACAGTCCGCAATCTGTTTGCGAATTAATTTAAAGGGATAAATTTTTCAATTTTTAAACTCCTTAAAAATGTTCACGCGTGTTTTAATATAATCGTGCTCACTTTCGCAATGTAGAATCGGTTTACTCGTTGATTGCTTCATGCAAACATCGCATTGATAATTTCCCTGTGCTCCAGTTGTCATTGTTATCCAAGCATGCTGCTGTTGGATATTTTTCTTGCCACTTTTATCCTGCGATAAAATTAAAAAAAAATAAATAAATAAATAAATAAAAATGGTATAATAACGAACACGGTAAGAAACATCTATCTGTCCGTACCTTTTTCTTACGGAAGAAAATAGAGCCACGCTTTCTTCTGGTCTTCTCGGAATGTTGATCATCATACGCAGTCTCTCTATAAATTAAAAGGTGTTATTTCACTTTTTTTTTCTTTCTTTAATTTTCACGATCTAAACATTTTTTCGAATTAATTATAATTTTAACAAAAATAAATGAAGGTAGTACGCATTAAAATAAAACGTAACTTCTCTCCTATAGAATGTATTCGTACGAACCGAGCACTTTCTATTCTTACGAACGAAATAATACTCACGCGTTCGACGGCACATCAACAGATAACTGGACATTTGGAATGCCCCTACTGTCTTCACGATAGTTATGACTATGTAATGCGTGAAAGTTGTGACGTTGCATGAAATGCAACGCCTCAAAATACCCCCACCCCTTGGAAACGACGACGAGGCAAGGCAACGCGAGAAACGATGACATCGCATGCAATGCATGACATCCTGAGGTATATTACGAATTGTATTTTTTTTTTCTTTTTCCTTCCAAATAAATTAACACTGTACGGAATTAATCGAATGATTTTTTGTTTTCTAATATCAAAAAAAAAAAAAAAAAAAAGAAAAAAAAAATATTTACGATTGTATTTCTCGACTCAAGGATCAAACTCATTTGTCGTACAAACGTAATACACAATTGCATCGTATTTGATCTTCCTTAGAACGTACGTTATATCGTTCTAAGATGCAAAATCGTTTTGCGTCGTACGTCGATAGATGAAAGACTTGCGAGTAAATAAGCGTCTAAAACGTGGTATGTTGTTTCTAAGCGCGTTCGTGATCGTCAGTTCCAAATCGTGTTTTTACAGAGTCGATCCGCATTTATATCGTAGAAAAATAGCCAATTCATATTTACTTAGGGTTGATGATTGAAAGGAGCATTTATCGATCAGAACAAATCATAGTCCGAGTATTTCTTGCATCGATATAACATAATTCTCGTTAGAAGGGATGGTAAAAACGATGTCTTGCGATTTTCAATCGAAAATATTTGCGTGAACGTCACCAATTCATTTATATCGTTAACGCGTTAAAGGAATAGCGTTGTGAGGGATTTTTAAAAAGCGTATTAAACAACACACAGAAACAAAACTTACGCTGCGAGAGAAGGTGTCGTTCGTGTTCCGGACTCTGTTAGATGCGTGTGAATTGGCGGTGTAACGATCGAAGGGGTCGATATAGATTTCTGAAGAGGTAAACGTGCACCAGTTAAGCCTGGCATCAAACTGCTACTTTCACCTAATCTTTGACTACTTCTTTTTAAGACAATCTTCTGATATTCACTCTGTGACAGGAAATTACATACGTATATTACTATACCCGTTATTTTAGGCCAATTTTTCTAATCTAAAATTACCTGCACAAGGTCTGCCTCATTTAAGGAATGAGTACTCGCTTGTGATCTGCATGCTCGATTACCTACCCCTACAGGTCCACTACAAGATTTTCCATCTAGTTCTAGTTCCATCTCACTGTCCAGACTACTTAAACTAATGCTGCGCTGTCGCTGAAATAACAACGAGTAATATTTTGTATTGTGCAGTTGAAATGAGAGAAAAATAAAAAGAAACGAATCGTTTCAACGAATTAAAATTATATATAAAGCGATTGAAAATAAAATGAAACGTTATAAGACGATAAAACAATAATCAAAGTATATTAACCATATTTTGTGCTTGCAAATGATTTTGTCCGGAATATCTGCGCCTGCCGCGTCTGGTATCTTCCAAATCCGTCCAACTACGTCTTCTGTCAATGCCCTGAACAGCTGGCGCGTGAGAGCTTATAGATGGAAAATGTGTAGGCGAGCTATTGGTCGAACAGTTAACGAGGAGATCCGGATCAGATCCTGCTTCATGGTTATTGGGACGATGTCCACCCTCTACGAGTATCAATGGACATAAGGAAGGGCACGAAGAGGTCAGTCTCTGTGGTACGTTGTGGGGCATGCGATTATTGTTTCCCAACGTATTCATCGTCAAGTCTCTCATACGTTGAATCCAGTCGTGAATTTCGTGCAAATGTTGCAAATTGTCCTCTGTAAAGGAA
>OU427002.1:1456902-1494402 GCA_911387935.1 Dolichovespula saxonica
ATCGAAGGCACGTCGACCATTTTGTACTAGCTAAAGTATATAATACGGTCGGTAGACAATACAGTATAGCAAAGGATGGAATAATCTGCCTGCATTGGCTGTAACCCAACGTTCACAAATAGATAAAGGAAAGATAATTTACGCTTATGCTTATCCAGCATTTTAAGCGGAAAAATATTTATGTGGATGTTTGATGGATTTAAAAAAAAAAAAAAATAAGAAATAACGATTCATTTCCCATTAGTTACTTTATCATTGATACGAAAAGAAAATAAACGAATTGGATAGAAAGATTTTCAAAATGAAATATTTAGATGCCAGATATACGGAAAAATGATTGGTCGGCTTTAGTCGGTATGCTTTATTAATTGTCCAATCTCTATGAACTTTTAATAAGGAACGCGTACGTACAGTACAATGTAAATGTTGGTAATGAAATTGACCAAGGTACTGTCTAGTTATTTTGGAGAACTGTAAGTGGCAGTGAAATGTATAAAATTTTAAGAATGAAAGGTGTCAATGTTGAGAACTGTCAGAAGTGTCGAATGACGTTATTTGATTACACATAGGAATAAAGTATACTCATATATATATATATTTATATATGTGTATATTATTATATATATATATATATATGTATGTATATATATGAATGTACATATTTATGTGACAAGAGGATCACATTATTATTTGATGGTAGATCAAAAGACGAAATAATGAAGATGATATACAGTCGTTATACATAGTATTACATATATGAGTGTATTAAACGTATACGGATATAACCTGTCTATCTATTACAGTTATTATCTCATCGATTACTGATTAATTACATATCATGTTTAGGAAATGTTTTCTGCCTTTTTAATGGTATTATGTGTATTTTACTATGAGAGCAAATAATGGAGGTTTCCGAGACGCGAAACCTCGTTAGAGATTTAGATTTAACCCTCCAACCCCGTATCGCACCACGATACAAAACTTGGCTACCCTTTGCCACACAGCAGGTAATTTATTCCATATACTGTATGTCATTTATTTTTGTTGACAATACATTATATTTTATAACTTATAATAGATTAATTCGATGTATATACACATATATATAACGCGTATACATTTTTAATAATATGATTTGGTGTTCCTCATAAACAATAACCTTTCTAGCATAAAATATGTACACACACACACACACACACATATATATATATATATAAATGTTTTAGTTGAGACTTAGAAGTTTGATCCAAATAATTGGATATAAATTGAGGACAAATGTAAATAGCGAGATCTGTTGGTTTTATTATACTTTGCACAGAACAACTATGTCGTCGCCGATATATACAAGCGAATTAATAGATAATGCGAATCCTAGATGGTCTAGTCTGGAAGTCCCTACTTTACATGCCACAGGTTACTCATCTGCCAGTGGTGAGCTTAACAATCTGTTAGTACCATAGTCGCAGTTTTGTATTAAAAATGAGATAATCGATCGTAATTTTTATCAATGGTATAGTTAGATTTTTAATTAATTCATTTTGATTTTATGAAATAAAATAGACAATAAATATTATATATATATATATATTGTTTTTTTACGATTAGAAATAATTCTAAGGCTATGGAAAAGAACGACCATCGGTAATAATACATCTGATGTTACTGTGTTCACATGGGGTATTTCTTTCACTGGCCTGGCATACATCGGTCCTAAATTACCCAACAACTTGGAAATGATACTAAAAGAAAATTCTATAATTTTTTACTTCAATGGTGGATTTTTTACTCCTGCATATTGTTTCATAACAATGCCAGAGTTGAAAAGATATCTCCGTATAAATGTTAATGCGAACGAAGTAAAGGATAGCTATACTGTAAATAAGTTGACTAGCCTGAGAAGCAAGATGCAAGCACTCAAACAGCAGACCAATTCGGTGCTAGCTTTAAGAATGCGCATTGCCTCCGGTGATAATTTTCAAACGCCAAAATATCCTCAATCTTCTTTGAATAGATTATTTCAACCACGCACGGTAAATAGGGAAAAAAAAGCGGAAATACTTAAAATACGTAAGGAGTTAGAAATGGCCAAATTTAGGACAAAACTATTGGAACAAGAAAGAGTGAGGAAAATGGGAGAATTAAGGGTATTAAACCAGCTACACGCGACTATCTCGGAAGAAAATCAAGACCACGGTATATTGCGAATTTTAGTTGAGAGTTGATACGTAAAAAATTTAATTTTTGATTAATTTAATTTTTTAATATAAATTAATTAAGATAATCTACAATTCTCTTGTACCCAGGTTCCGATTTGATGGAAAGATACAGAGAACTTAACAAAGATATTGAAAGATTGCACGAATGGCGTCAAAGCCATGTAGATACTAGAGAAACTTACATTCAAATGAGCAACCAATTGGCTCATCGTCGACGTCAATTAATTTCGGAATTAAGCTTAATTTATCCTGTTAAACAGGTATAACAATTTAAGCAGTCGGTATATAATCATTAAAATTTATACATTTGGCACTGTTAATAGGCCTAATCTATTTCAAATATTATTATATAGGATAGCAATGGAAAATTCACGATACATGACATACATTTACCAGATAGCGAAGATTTGGAATTGTCAAATGATACAAAAGTAGCTGTGGCATTGGGTTTCGTGACACACACAACGCAAATGATAGCAAATTTTCTCAATATACCTACCAGATATCCTGTTATACATTACGGCTCACGTAGTAAAGTTATTGATCACATTTTAGAGAGCCTTCCCGATAATGATAGGCAGTAAGCATTATCAATATTTTTCTCTATGGATCCTTGATAAATAGAATATATTATAAAAAATATTATCTTTATAGATTTCCATTATTCGCCAGAGGTAAAGATAGATTACAATTTCACTATGGTGTTTATCTATTAAATAAAAACATAGCACAATTGCGCTGGTATTGCGGTCTTCCTACTACTGATTTAAGAGCAACGTTATCAAATTTATCAACCTTATTAAAAATGAAGCCAAACCAATCACAGTAAGCGTATTTGCATTAGTACATATATATTGTGTCAAATATTTTAATGTATTTTTAAAAGGAAATATTCGTAATAATCTTTTACAGTTTGGATAATTCAAAAAGAACATTTTCTACTTCGTCATTAGATACGGAAGTAGGTAATGGTAAACAGAATGTTCCTCTTACACCGCCGATACAGAAAATTATTTTTGAAAAATGCCACAGATCGTCGCGATCAATGGGCCAATTAAAATCAATAAAATCCTCTCTGGGATCTTCTTTAGATCAAGGTCTGGATAAACCTGTACAGCCTCTTGTTTTAGGTAGTCAATCGAAACGAATTTGCAAATCGGAAGAAAGTGCCATAGATGATAGAACATTAATGTTAGCTAGAAACAGGTCTGGCAATAGCAGTAACGAAACGTTGAATTGTACTACTCTGACTAATACTATTAATGCGAATGTAAGTGATTTCCTTCAAAATAATGATAGCGTTACGATCGACAGTAATATTGAGATAACAATACCCACGTCTGTTTCTAAGTCAGCGAATATTACTGATAGTTTGGAAGGTTCTGTCAGTATTAGGGATAGAAGTTCAAATTCTATAAGCAGCTGCGAAATGGCATTGAGCAGTAGCCAAAATGACGGAGACGAAAGCCCGAATGATAAAAATACGATCAAAAAAGGAGAGAACGATCAAAATATTTCTTCGAATCGTGACAATGGAAAAAGCATTGAAGACGGCGCAGAGAACACATTGAAAAACGGAGATCATACGGATATTTCACATTTAGAAAATAATACATTAGGGGATTATTGTACGCATTATTATCCCCAAAATGATCGTAATTGTGACGTTTTGGAACAGAGTCCTTTCGTGATAAGTACATGCAAGGAACGTATTGCTAAATCCTGCTTATCTCTGGATGATATAATAGGATGTACTTTTGATGAAACCGAAAAGAAAGAAAGGACTAATTCGATTTGTAGCTGCTATACCGAAAAATGTCACTTAGCTAACAAAAAAGTATTAGATAAACAATTCTCTTCTCAATTAAGGTGAGTAGATTCGGTAAATGGATATTTTAAGAAGAACAAATTTTTAATCATAAACGAAATATCGCGAAGTAACGTTATTACGTCTTTTATTCATTATAGGCCGAACGAAGAGGTAGAGCAACAAATTGAAAAATGGTCAGAAGAGAACGACGGAGATATTCGTATAAAACGTAATGCGATGGTAATCGTCGATAACATTTGTTTATCTTTAATATATAAATATATATCTTATCTTAAACGTATATAGTTTTTGTATTTTATCATTTTCAGTTGAATAAGGATTCCATAGTGGCGACACAAAAATCCGACAATACTGTTACCGAATACAACTGTACGCTCGAAGAAAAAGATAAGCAATGTGACTTTCAAGCATCAAGCGATTATATAGATATTATTAGACGCAGTTCAGAGAATGTTTATGCACGTACTGAAGCCTTAGCTAATAAGAAAACTAGCTTCAAAGTTATGAAACCACGGCTGTAATATTTATTAATTCAAATACAATGTTATTGTATATGCGAGTAAATCTTGTAAAAAAAAAAAAAAAAATTCGAAAGAGTTATTTAGTACATATAAAATATGTTAGGATCGAAGTATGCAACTTTGATCAAGTATATCTTTATTATTGTTGCAGAAAGATAATAGTAAAAGAGAGGAAAGGGGGTTGCATTGTTTTATAAATATTATTTTCTTATTGTAATCGCCATACACATTCGAATACAACTTTATATCATAAAATGATAATATTAATCGTAGTAATTTTTCATAGAAGTTGCATAATTATAATATATTGAGAATCGTAGAGAAAAAGATCATGTGATTCTATTTATAATAACTCGATAGTTTTCCTTTTTTTTTTTTTTTTCTATCTTTAATAATGTTCTATAGCTTGCTGAATTACATAATTCATTCTGTATATATCTGCATAGTATTTGTGATTTAAATTTTATCTATTATCTCTTCAGTAATTAATATTCTATGAGGAAGATGATATCATGTATATTTCTATAAAATTTAAAATTGTTTCTCTTAGCTTCTCAGCTATGTTGCGTTTGTGCTTATAATATAAAGAATAATATATAAAAATGTAGATTTTTGATTTTAAGATTATTTAAAGATCGGATAAACTGTATATGAGGACCAACCAAAGTTCTGAAGCATTTACCGAATGTGATCATAATTTATTAGATAAATATTACATTTATACTTGGATTTATTAAGATGATTAATAAGATTTTTTATTTAATCTTTCTTAATTAGGGATGATACGTTATAAATAAAACGTACATGTTTTTTTCTCGAGTTTCGATGACTATTAAATGTTACAAATATTATGCCTATAAAGTTTCTTTTTTTTTTTTTTCTTTTTCATACTTAACACAAATACTGCAATATAAGAAAAATACAAAATTAAATCAAAAGATTGTACACATATCCATGACTCATTATTTACACTACAATTCGCGTTTCTGAGATATCTTAAAATATATAATAGTATTATACTTTATATTGTAGTCTATTTGTATTTTCAAAAATACGCTTTGCTTCTAATAATTTCGTAACATAATTACATTTATTCTATGATGTATTTTTAAAAAAAATTATTTCCTCTATGTTTTAATCTATATCGATGAAAAAATTCTTTTAATATTCTTGAAGACTTTTATTTGTAACATTCTATTTGTTTTTCAGCTACTTAAGTTTAGTTGGCTATACCATATTGAATATTGTAATATTCTGTTGGCATCATGGTGTATATCTCATGCATATTAACAAATGCAGCAATTCAAAAACTCACCAAATTATCAATAAACATTTTTTAAAAGAATAGTGGTAAAAAAAAATTACATACCACTATATCTATTACAGTACACTAATTTATATACAAAAATAAACATTGAATGCCCAAATCGTTTACAGTAAAATGATGTTAGTCGGATGAATCATTTATTTTGCAGTCTCTTTGGCAGCTGTCATTTTTTCACTTACTTCCCATAACTGAAGCGCTACTTTAGGATCTAATTCCTTTACAGAAACATAAAGCTCGCAATTTCGATAAATATGCCCACTTTCGTCGGCTAAGGAAGGTTCAATGGCACAATGTAGCACAGTCTGTGCACCCTACAACAAAATACATGTAATTTACAAATTTGATTAAGAAAATATAACGAGGTATTATCGATAATCACACTTATTAAAGAACCATGTTACCTGGTTTGCGGTTCTTAGAAACAATAAAGCAATTGGAGAGAATAAAATATAATGGAAATGACTTCGTTTGACATTTCTGAACAGTCCTGTATAAGCAAATCCAGGACAAACCATATAAACGTTCACATTGTAATCTTTCATTCTATTAGCAAGTTCCATGCCAAAATATGCATTTGCTAATTTTGAGTTACAATAACACGGATTCATACGCCCTTTAGTTGTTATACCCTTTTCGCCATTTAAATTTGAGAAATCAATGACCCCTGACTCTAGGAGTTTAGACGTTACAATTACAACTCTGTAATAAAAAGTAAATAAGGTTCCGATCTTTGTTCATTTTAGTCAAATGATTTATAACTAACCTGCTGGGTGCATTTTCTTTAAGGCGTTCTATAAGTAAATTGGTTAATAAAAAATGTCCAAGATGATTGACGCCAAAATGAATTTCATATCCATCTTCGGTAACTCCATGGTCCTTGAGTGGTTTATATACGCCAGCATTATTAATTAATACATGAATTTCTGGAAAATTCTTTAATACTTGAGCTGCAAATTCTCTGATGGATGAAAACGAAGCCAGATCCAATGCCATCGGAATCTATACGGTCGTAAATGCAATCATAAATGATATAAAGTTTAAAAGTAAAATAAACGAAAGTAATAACATTTAACAAAAATTATTTGTACTAAGATAGAGATGCATCGATTAAAAATCTAGAATAAATAATTGTATAAATACATAAACTCTGACTGAGCTTACCAATTCGCCGTTTGGAGTTTCATGACGAATTTCAGAAATAACATTTTTGGCATTTTGCATGTTTCGACAAGCCATAATGACTGTAGCTTTCCGTTTTGCTAATTCTTTGACTGTCTCTTTACCAATGCCAGAATTGGCTCCTGTCACAATAAAAACTCGACCTTGTAAGTTACTTGTATTTTTACATCTTCCCCAAGTACATTCACGGCATTTTCGAAGAAATCCAATTAATAACACAACGGGTAAAACAAAATAGCACCACGAAGATACCATATTTGTTTTTAAAAAATTTTATTAAGTCAATATTATCACAGTTAGCATCTGCAAATGAAAAAAAAAAATTTCGAACGTTACATCAAGGAGGTATCCTTAATATACGTACATGTATTTATGCTAATTAAATCACTTGCATTATGTATATATATACATATGTATGTATATAGATTTTTATGAGATGCCGATTATTTATATAAATTATTGTTTCCTTGTTAACCTAACTTACTTCATCCACAAATATATATATATATATATATATATATATATATATGTATATATATATTTTTTTATCTATGGAAGAATTTATGGAAGTAATGAAGTAAACGTAAAAAAAAGAATGTAAATATTCTAAAGGAATTTTTTTTCAACTATTCCTCTATACAATAATTTCCACAAAAGAATTTTTTTTTACTGCGTATACAAATTGTAACTTTTTTGTACTGTCATAACTCACTGCTTCTCACGACTCTTCAATGACCATTGATGCAATTCAAATTTATGACAAAGGTCTTATATGTCATATCCTCTCTCTTTTTTTTTTTTTAACAAGAATAATATCATGCGATTTAAAAGATCGAAAAAATATATATGTCATTATTTATACGTATCTATTAATAACACATAATAATATTTAGTCTGTTGCAAAAAAAGAAAAGAATGCATTTTTCGATAAAAACGAATGTTTATAATTAACAAAATGAAAATATTTAATTTCATTACAAATTATATTCCAAACGAATGGATTGATGCATATCACAACATCACGTACATTTTAAAAATTAAAAATACCGATCTACGAAATTGCGAAATATATATTTTGAATTTTAAACAGTTTCTTTACGTGTCGATTGGTCAGTTATAAAATCCTTCTCATGCATTCGTTGGACGTATGTAACTAGACGTGAGCCTATAAAACTTATATTAGAAAATGATAAGATTTCTCAGAATATAACAACCTTCAAGTAAAGAATAATTGAAGAAGTAATTAATAAAGTATACACGGTATACACGTTGAAATTTATACGGTGTATCAACCAATCGACGTAGACCTTTGTACCATCGTACAAAGTTCTCATTATTATTATTTGAATTATTATTATATATCTTAATACAATTAATAAAAATGTTCCGATCTGTTATTAGAAAGCCCGTATTTGACGTTACAAAAAAATGTAAGAAATTAAAGCTTTTAAGTATACGATTGTTTAGTTAACTTCTACTTTGAAAATCCGTTAACAAATTATTCTAATTTGTTGATTTATTCACAGAGAGTATTATAAAAGATACCTGCAGTATCGAAACAATGTACAATTTGTATATATATATATATATATATACTGTTATTTCTTTTTTTTCTAGATTTCAGAACTAGTAGTGTTTCGAAAAATAATGCGATGAGCTCGTTTAAATATGAAACTTTGTCTGTGTCAGTACCGAAACCATTTATATGCATGGTACAATTAAACAGACCCGAGAAACGAAATGCTATGAATGGTAGAATGTGGGAGTATGTAATTATTTATATCTCTTATCTGATATATTATTTAGATGTTACATTTATTTATATATTTCTCTCTATAGAGAAATTAAACAATGCTTTGATGATTTATCGGTAGAGCCAGAGTGCAGAGTTATTATTTTATCGGCCATTGGAAAAATGTTTTGCGTTGGTACTCCATCATTCTTTTGTTATTAAATAAATAAGCATTTTTTAATTTTGATATATATATATATATATATATATATCTTTTTATATATATATATATATATATATATATATATATATATATATATATGAGACCATTATTTGATATAGGTTTAGATTTACAAGATAATCTAGATGTTTATCAAGAATTATCGGAACACGAAGATGTTGCAAGAAAATGTAAAATTTTAGATTCTCTGATAAAGAAATACCAAGATTCTATCACTTCTTTAGAAAAGGTACTTTATATATGCTATAATATTTATTGCATTTGTCAAATTAATTACATTTTTAAAATATTTCTTAGTGCGCAAAGCCAGTGATCGCAGCTGTACATAGCGCCTGCATAGGTTCAGGAGTAGATATGATTTGTGCTGCCGATATACGTTATTGTTCCTCAGATGCGTGGTTTCAAATAAAAGAAGTTGATATTGGAATGGCAGCAGACGTTGGTACTTTGCAAAGATTTCCAAAAATAATTGGTTCGGACAGTTTAGTTAGAGAACTCGTTTACACGGCTAGAAAATTTCCAGCGACTGAGGCATTGCAGTGTGGTTTTGTCAGTAGTGTATTTGATAGTCAAGAAAGGTAATAAATTATTTAAAATATATCCTAGAGTTATATAACGTTAATGATCCATTTGTTTTGATATAGTTTGTTGAATAAATCGATCGAACTCGCTGAAGAAATTGCAAATAAAAGTCCCGTTGCAGTACAAAGTTCCAAATTAAGTTTGGTATACTCGAGGGATCATTCTGTTCAAGAAGGTCTAGACCATATTGTAAGTTCTTTATTGTTCCACCTGGAAGTAAATAACACATTTATTATATAATGTTTATTAAATAGATAAAATAATAATCTTATTGTTGGTTAACTTGATTTTTGTTTAATCAGGCTATGCATAATAAAACAATGTTGCAAAGCGAGGATTTCGTAAATGCAGTAACAGCGCAGGCAGTACGAGGTGATCCACCTGTCTTTTCAAAACTATAAAACTTTTGTATTATATATACTTCAAGTCCTTAAACAGTTTGCTTTATTAGTGTCTGTGAAGGCAAAAGCTCGATTGTTATCCAATATTTTATATAAAATATATTAGATACGCTTATATTTTAATATACCTTTATATTGATTATGAAATATTTTATAAGCCACCATTAAAGTCTGGTTTAATTAATATTAATGAATTTTATTTTTTATATTTGTTACCCAAACAGAAATTTAATTTGTATCGATATAAAATTTTTACGAGAACTTTAAAGAATTTCAAATATAAAATTGAGTTCAATCTTTTCCTTCGGCTTCCATAAGAAGACTTTCTAATCTACGTTTTCTAGGCATAGATTCTAATTTATCTATTTCCATTTGATGAACAATTGAATATACATCTTTTTCCATTGGGATTTTAACCTATAGGCGGTTAATAAAATTCTTAATATATGCATCGAGGAGATATATCTTCAAGTATTTCATTTAAATCATATATCTTTCGGTGATATTGATATAGGCAATTATTTGATTGCGTTTGGTAAAGGAAAATGTCAGAACTATAATAAAATGAAAATAATCATACGTACGATCAATAAATTGATATAATATTCATAATGAATTTTTTTTGTTGCCGGATCACAAGCAACTGCCATCATGTCCGCCACTTCATCTTTAGTAAAGGGCTCTCCCATTTCCATCATAGCTTTTTCTAAATCATCTTTCATAATATAACCACGATTGTCGGGATCGAGTAATTGAAATGCTTTTAATAGATCTTCAGGTTCCGCAGGTTTAAATCTGAATAAAATAAAGAAAAAAAATTTCTATGAAAATATCATTAATTTTTTTATTCTTTTATAATTAAATAACAACTGACTTGCGCTCGCTAATCGCTTTGTGCATATATTCTACGTATTTCTTCAATGGTATACAATTATTTATCACATCCTCTACTTGAACCTGTATCTCTTGTAATTCTGCTTCTGTAACGACACATCCTACGAACAAATAAGAATGATCAATTTAATTGATTTTTGTTATTTTTATATATTTTATTATTATTTATTTACCTAATGCTCTTATAATGGTACCCAAATCTCTAACGTCTACTTCATTATTTCTTGCATTATCAAATACGTCAAAAGCTTCGCACAGCCTTTTTTCTAACAACGTTGGCTCGTCAAGCACTACGGACGTATGAAATGCGATGAAAATCATTTTTACGTTCAAAAAAATATATGAGTTTCGAATATTTTTTTATGAATTAATTCATCGGGATTCAATTGTAACGCGGAACTACAAAAAATAGAAAAAAATACTTACTTTTTCGTTTAAAGTCTATCAACTATATCAACCTTCTACTCTTTTATGTACAAACGTATAATATAGCATTGTTTGATCAATACTCGTATTTGTTTCATAAGATATTTACATTATATATCATATAGGCACATTATTTATTGATATAAAAATAAAGTAAGTAACATTTCTATAAATCTACATACATTTTAAACTTTCTCGTTTGCTTGTTCTTCTTTCAGCAATGTTTTTTTGTATAGATAATCGATCAACCAATTCAACCTGATTTTCTGTATTAAGCATGTTGCTGGTCGAGATCAGTTATTATGTGGAATGGATTTATATGAAATGAAAAAGATTGTTGTAATATAAAAATGTAAATTCATTATATTCTATGATAAAACATCCTTATCTATTAGAAAAAAAAAAAAAAAAAATAATAATAATAAAAAAACAAAATTTATCACGTAAAACAATTGCTACATTCATAAACATACAGTTTTACTAATATACATTATAATATATACATGAGCAAAATATGATTATTAACAAATGTATTAAATTTATTCGGTGTTCAAAATGCACTTTTCATTTTCATTTTCTTCGCATCTATTTAAAAACTGGTAGAAATGTGAAAAATAGTTCTGAATATTATTATATTTACTGAATAAATATATATATATATATAAATATAAATATATATATATATATATATATATATGAAACAGTTCTTTTTAAAAATGTGCTGTTTGTCGATCAATTTCCGTGAGATCTTCTATTATTTCTTGAACTCGCGTTCCAATTTTCTTGGCAACATCCATTTTTTCGTTATTAGGCAAATAGAGATAGCTCCAAACCAAATCTCCATCTATGATGCCCCTAGCTGGATTGCCTTGTGTTCTTACATAACTTTTATATGTACTGAAATTATTGAAAAATAATAATTATTAACGATACGTATATAATAAATATATAACTAGGGTAAATTCATTGCAATCATTATTCTATGGCTTACCGGTATGCTTTGGGATTAAGGCCTGCGATGTGACATATATGCGTGACTAATACATTTTGTAACATAAGTAATCTACGATATGTTTTTTCTGGAACTGGAAGGATGTAACCAAGGCTACCATCCAGAGATGCTAAAAGTTATTGCGTATTATTTTTTATTCGTATAAAAAGAATTAAAAAAAAAAAAAAAAAAAAAAAAAAAAAAAAAAAAAAAAAAAATCAACAAACCCACCATACATGGTGACGTGCCTTTTATCTGCTCCAGAAAAATATTTTTTTTCGTTCGCCGAGTCAGTAATCCTACATTTAATTCGGAAGAACGTATTTATTTTTTGTCCCAAATGGAAGTCAGCTTTTCTAATCAATTTCTGACCACCGAGACTTTCTCTTGACTCCGGTTGATACATAAATAAAGCTATATTGCTTTCCCCATCGGCAACCAGAAAGCCTAAATTATTATTGTCAATTAAATATTCTATCGTATAGACTTCTGCTGGGCGGAAATCCTAAAATAAAATATTATTTAATAATCCCTCGTACAGAGTAATTTTTATCTGTAATATCAATCCTCTAATGGGGCATTATAAGAACTTACCCTACTGACAAGGGAAAGTGTTCTATATTCTTCTTGGAATCTTAACAAACTAATTGATTTGTACACATCCGCTACCAAAATTAAACTTTTAATACTTAACATTTGATGTATATAAATCTGTGTATCTATAAAGGCAACGCCTACGAGATCGTTATCTTTCAATTGCCAAATGTAGATCTGAAAAATAAATATCATTTGGTTTCAAAATATTTGACAAATTAAATTTTCAAGGTAATTATTATTTATAACAGCGAAACCTTTTGTCCAACCGCTGAAACGAGAAATCCTGATACTTGAGTAATAGCTGTTATAGGACCTTTCTGTTCCTTCGCATAAATCTGTTTAAACCTATTCTTCGTTAATGGTTGTCCAGGTTCCGGTACTACTTCGATAATGTCAAATATAAGTATCTATAAAAGAAAAAAAAAAAAAAATATATATATATATATATATATATATAATATAAATTATTACGTTCAAGATATAAATAAAACATGTTATTATAGGTATCGAGATAAATAGATATATTTATAATTTGTCTTAACTTACGCGTCCTCTACTTGTAATATCTTCACCGTAATTGTAATTTGTTCCTAGTACAATGTAACCCTTTAATCCAGATCTCGTTCCCTCGTATGCCAGAGACACATTTTTTAGACATGTCACGTGTTCCCATTGATCCAATTCGATTCTGGTGTTTGGTATTGTCTCCCAAGAAACTGGAGAAAATAAAACTATACTAAACAATTCTTGCGATGGAAAAATAAATCTATCCGCTCTTTCTTCTTCCGTGAATTCCTATAAATAAATGGATGTATATACACACACACATATACAACTATTCGTGATAACATTTAGTGCATACATATGTGAAGAACTTGTTTATTATTTTATATTACCTTATCTTCGCCATTAAATCTGTAATAACTTTTAAGCGGTTCAGCTGTACTTGTTATAACACAATAAGTTTTACTCTCAAGATGATATGTCACAAAGTGTGGTGTACATCGCAAAGGTACTTTTCTCACGGGCCATGGTGCATCGTATGATAAATGTGTTGGCAGAACGCATATCCTTAATTCGTCCTAATATAACATGTATATTTATTATTTTTCAATTAAAAAGAAAAAAAAGAAAAAAAAAAAAAAAAAAAAAAAAGAAATTACATTACTTCAGGATAGTTTACCTTTCTGTTAAAATACAAAAATCCTTGAGGACAATTAATGTTATTAAATGGTGCAAAAGAAGTAACAGGACCATCTATGCCCATTGGATGTGCTCGTAGTTCTCCACGTCCAGTAAGAAATATCCAATGTGCATAATCACCGCAAATGAATACACCATTATATCCAGCAATGTTGCTAAAATATCGCATCATAGAAATTCGTGATTTGTTATAACTATTTATGTACCTTAAATGCCCTGGTATAATACCATGATCTAATTTTTTGAAACGCAATTTTAAATGACCTTTGGGATATTTATAGGCTTGATAAATTTGCACTTCAGAATCTAAGCGTACTAAAAGCATTGGTCTATTTCCATGGTGGCCCAAAGCAACCATCAAAATTTCACGAACCTGCAAAATAAAATTTTATATCAGTGCAATTAAAATTATTATCTAGAATGCAATTTGATAATAAAGTATATATATATATATAATAAAAGGTATTCACCTTATTTTCAGGATTAGGAATTTCATTAACGGGATTGGTTTGCAATGTTGTAGATTCCATACTATCATGTAAAACATATTGCCCATAACCAAAATTACGAATTAGATAGGACAAACGTAAGTCTGGTAAAGAATAAATTTCTAAGGTTCCGCTATCTCTGTACACCAGTAACCAATATGTAGGTTTAATCTCTTGCAAATGTTTCTGCCACCTATACATAATTGTATCATTGTGATAATAATAATGATTAAAAAAAAAAAAAAAATAAAAAAAAAAAAAAAAAAAAAATAAAAAAGGAAAAATAATATAATATTACTTGATAGTGGCAAAGATGTTTACCATGGTGCTTTTTTAGTTGTTCCATCAATGTTTTTAGTATGAGGCGGTACGGGCATCTGAAAAGCTGGTGCATCACCATATAACAGGTCATCCTCATTATCGATATTACTGACGATAGGTGGTTCCTCTACATTGTGTTCTTCTTCTGGTATTTCATCCTCCGAATTTTCAGGTAGTTGGGTCGTGAAAATTCCACTTACATCTCTGTAAGCGCAGAGTGCTTCTATTTGTGGACGCTAAAAGTTATAATAAAAATAAGATATATAATAAAAATAATTAGTTTACAATTTATATATATATAATTTATTTATAAATAAATACTTACAAATAGCAAATTTGCAGCTTGTGCGTGTAATCTTGCTGTACCTCTTCCTTCTCTAAGTGTAAGTAACATAACTTGACCATCCTCCGAAAGTATAGTTACATACGGATCTGCACAACTAGCATATACTATGGAACAACCAAGATCTATGGGCATATGTTGTATCTGTAATTGTCAACGGAGAATCGTTAAAAAAAAAAAAAAAAATAAATAAATAAAAAAGAAAAAATATGGAAAATATTATATAAAAAGAGCACGCATACTTGCTCAATTCCTTGTAAAAGACGAATACCCATTTGTGTAACTTGTACTATGTATCTATTGGCACCAAGATTTCCTGCATAAATTGTACTTCCCTGAGTACTGAATCCACTCTGATCAACTTCGTTGATTTCTTGACCAGTTTGTAGAATCTACAAATTTATTATATTAGATTTGTAAAAGATATCATTTCTTTAATATGAAACAATTTATTTTTGACGTTAATAGATATGTACCATGGTTGAATCATCTTGACTTAATATTAAGAAAGCATGAGAACCCTCAGACTCTGTTTTCGTCTGATCATCATTATTTAGATTACCAATAACAGTCCACATATCTTCGCACCCAGGTAATTCGAATGTTGTGACTACCTGAGGTCGAATTGATCTTTGGAGAACACAAAGAGCACCATTTTTGCCATAACCGGATGTTGTAACTAATTCAACATCGGGATCTTGATTGTGAGAAAATTCTTCTGATAAAAATGCTGGTTCTCCCATAGATATATTTCCGCAGGGTCCTATATTTAACAAGCTATCGCATACCTTTAAATATTGAAGGAAAAAAAAAAAAAAAAAGAAAATGATCAAAATAATGATTAAAATAAAGATAAATCAATTATTATTTCGTTGAATTAATATATATATATACCTCAAAGATATAAGATGTTATTTGAATCGATGTATGCGTTTCACTTCCATATACTTCTAATTCTTCTGGATCCTTTATATCTAATACATCGGATGCCATCCAATCGCCTAAGAAATCCTGTTTAATTTTTTTTGCTGGGGTTTCTTCGCTTTCGTTATCTTCGATCATGATTTCGCTGTCATTCGGATTTTGTTCATTTTCTGGTTCCTTCTCAGTGAACCTGAGTAATAATGAATTTCCAAGACGCGAGCCAAGGAAAAGATAATTATCTTCGCACATACATACCTAACGGTTAAAATGAAATTAGATTTGTGTTTCATATAAATGTGAGATTTCTCATTAGAAATATTACTTACACACGATGTTAGAACACTAGCAGCTGCTTTATCAAAATGGAAACCGCGTACTGAACGCATACTGTCCGCGAATAAGGACAGTACATATAGTTCTCCACTCTTTAGAGAAATAACTAAACGATCTGGAGATATAAATGCAACCTGAGCGCCTTCCAAACTCATTTTAACCCCTTCTTGCGGTTCTAATAAAATAGACAGAAAAATTTATATATTCGATACGAATTGTCAAAGTACTTATTATTAAATTGTACGTTTTAAAATTTATCTAAGGTCGTTTAAAAAACAAATCCTACTCACTCAATGGAAAATTTGTACTTGTATCTGCTAAACAATTAAGAGATACCCCATATGGTGGAATACTTTGGTTTAAATAAATTAAAGAATTCACTGCCATTATCAATGTTCCACCAAGAGGTTTTTTTACTGGTACTGCTTGATAACAATCAAATGGTAAATTAGAGACGGACCATATGATGGGATGAACTCTTTGTTGAATATTTAACGATATTGCTACCATCGCACAAGTATCTTGTCTTACAGCGATACGCCTGTAAATAAATATTTCATAATATTATTTAAGATTAATATATGTTAAACATTACACGTGTAATAGCAATAACATAATTGAAATTATAACACTATATACTTACCCTGAGAAAGTTCTTACTGGTTCATAAAGTATCAATAAAGTTGGTTCATAGTATCCATGTAAAAATTGCAGATCTATAATATTGTCCATTTTCTCTTCTAGGCTTTTTAATACTATCATGTATGACGATAATATAGGTGTTTTATTAGACGTTGCTAATTTTGCTGTATCTAATAGATCTCCATCATCTAGACTTGGATCCTTGCGAAACGGTAATACCACTAATTTACGTCCATATATCAACATAACTGCACAACGTCCCTCAGGATCTACTCTGACAATTGGTATATGGTGATGATTTGTCCATCCATCCTAATAAATAATTCTTTCTCTTAAGTTCTAATAATAAATCATCTATAATTCACTTAGACATAATACATAAATGAGAATATAATAATTAATATGGACAAAATTAAAAACTTTTTATATTAAAAAAATTATACTATTATGTATTGTTTTTTCATATATATATATATATATATATATATATATATATATATATATATATTACTGATAATTAGGGTGATAAGACATCCTGTTTTTATAGTACAAGCTTCATATTTCGGCATTTTGTCCTGACGTTTTAATTCTAAAGAACATTTGAATTATTAATTGTTGGAAATTTCGTTATGAAAAAAAAAAAAAAAATATTTACATGTTCTACGCTATTTGGACTGATCTTTCAAACTATTATATTTCTCGATTCATATGCAGTCACCCTATTAATATTGAAATGGCAATGCGCTGATAGCAAAGTAAATTAGTTTTATTGATTTCAATTTAATTTTTTCTTTCATTAATCTGGAATAACCCAATTATACATGCAATATCAAATTATTGTATTACCCGTATTTCCTCTTCTTCAAAGTAATGTAAAGATACTGTTCTAAGATCGTGAACATCTTGATCGTATTCAACAACAGATAACTTTGCATCACGAAAACTTAATAAGAGAGAATCTCGTTGAGATCCAATTAAATGTACAGCTTGCATCGACATTACATTCCCATGTAAAGTATATTGAGCTAAACATTCTAACTTCATTTTTGGTGGACGTGATTCTGTTGAAACAAGATGCACAATAACAAAAAATATTTTATTGAGAATCTTGTAATTTTTATGTAACAGTAAGAAAAAAAAAAAAAAAAAAAGAAGAAAATTGTACATACCCGTATATTTTTCTCTTTTCGTTATATCTACGTCCGGAATTAAACGAAATACCCTTATAATATTTGCACCAGCTACTACGAGACATTTTTCAGACCGATTAAAAAAATAACATGTGATAGCATGTTCTACTCCTGTCGCAGGATGAGTACTTTTACATATTGAATACATTTTATTAAATATTTTTAATTAATTATTGTAATTATAAAGATTAATAAATATATAAGCATTCAATTATCAAATTAGTTTAAATTCATATAAAAGACCGCATAAAAAAACAACTCAAAGCATCCACTCATAGACGTATTAATGCATCTTAACGATTACCGGTATATTCAGATAAATTCGTGTTGGTCACAATTGTTACTAGTTACACACTCTGGTGGTCAAATTTATAATTTCATATACGATAATTTTTAATTGTTTCCTTATATCCCTTTAATGTTTTTATATTACCAAAACACTTTTATGTCACTTTAAATAAGACCATCTTTATTTTCAATGTGCTCTCTAACACCGTTAATATGTCAATTGTTTTATGTACTATGTACGATACTTTTGCGAGTGAACATCATAACCTCTTTGTAATATTCGATATAAAAAATTTCTTTTTTATAATCATCGTATATTTCATTAAACTATAAGGAGTATGATATAAATGAATAATAATGTTTAAGGTTGTCTATAACCCCTGATTATTTATAATGGTTTACGTCTTACGAGTAAAGGCGTCATTTTTAAACAAAATTAACCTATGTACTTCCTTTCAAGTGCATTCAATGCGGCATTTCGCGAAATTGTTTTTCGCGCGAATTTTTAACAAATCGAATGTTCGATAATTTAGTCACGTGACTATCTATCGATAGATATTATCTAAACAATGGCGATGAAAAGGTTATTAATCATTTGTTGTTCATAAATTATAAATATAACACAGTGCAACGATGGAATATTAAATTCCTTAAAAATATTTATTTAAATTACATTTACATAAACAATAAGTAATAATTAAATGTTTTTATATCATTTTCGTTTTCTTCTGGATTCGTTTGGATTTCTCTTCATCCAATATTTAACGCCGCCATTTGATCGAATACCTAACATAGCTGATTTTGAATATACATCTCGCGTAACAAATGGAGAAAATCCTGCTATATAATCTTCGTAAAGCGGATCATTTTTTGTTCTTGCCAGTTTTGAAACACGTTGTTGAGGCAATGGTTGATCCTCGCAGAGTATTGGATTATTTGCATGTTTTCCACCTTTTGGCGTAGGCAAAGAAAACTGGAAAAGAAAATAGTTATTTATTCTTTTATACAAACGCATTCACATATTATTATTTTGAGACATACTTTCTTTCCCTTGGCCGAAAGCGGTCTTCGCGAGTTAATATGAATTTGTTGTTTGCCATTGTCGTCTAATGAAATTGCAACCTTTTTTAATGTCTTATTACCACAATTCGGACAAAATACTTTGGTCATTATGCTGGTAGTTTTGAAACAAGCATAACACCTGAAGATAAAAGTTCGCATTTGTTTGATTACTTTTCCATCTAACGAAGCTATATTCAATCCAATTTGCATTAAAACATTTTGCATCGCAAAGTCCATTGTTAAGCATGCAACAGTTGCAGATTTTTCCTTAAGTACGTCGGAGTCCATATGTTTTTTCATATTTTTAATATTACCTAGAAACATTAATATATTTATGTAATACAATGTTTATGATTATATACTTCTTTTTTTTTTTTTTTTTTTTTTTTTATAATATCTACTCGAGAAATTAAGAAACTTACTTGGTGTGATCCAATCGCTATCATTGTCGCATTCATCTTCCAATTCATCCTCGTCTTCACTTATCTGTTCTAATGCATCTTTGTCTTCCTCGTCTGATATAGGTGCAAGAATATCATCCACATTATGCATATTTCCATCTTCACTTTGAACTTCTAATTCAGCCGGTTCGCAATTGAGATTCGAAAATTTATCTGCCAAATCTTCTGTTTCGATATCTGTGTCACAGTCTATATCTGATGTCGCTGTTTCGTAATCAGATACACATTCATCAGAAGATTCTGTGTCATCTGGTTCAAGTTCATCTTTTCTGTCATCTTCATTTTCTTCCTCTTCGCATTCCTGAGGTTCTTCGTCTATTTCGTTTTTCTCATTTTCTTGATTTTCTTTATCTTTTTGCTTATCCTCATCGTTTACAGTATCGATTGAACCTAGATATTCTTGAAGAGAATCAACGTATACTTCTTCATCACTTTGCGTTATATCTTTTTTATCCTTAATTCCATTTTTTCTATTTAACTATAATATATACACAAAATATATATAAATTATTGTAAAATATATGTAATATAATATATGGTAAGTACGTATATAAACTTACATTTTTCTTTGGCATATAAAATCCGACGACAGGTTTCGAACGATTTTTATTACGTTTTCCACTGTTAATTGTTTTTACAATGGTTGGAGCTTCCTTTAAATGTTCCGTACCTACTTTTTCTTTTTCTAATTGATAAGTGAGCGCAATTACTTTAACGTCAGTGGCTGATAAACTTGTATAATCACCCGTCTTCTTAGCAAATTCGGTGACTAAAAGAAAATAAACTTTTAATAACATAGTGGATAATATTACAATTAAAAAATGTCGATGAAGTCCTTAATAAATTGTGTACCCACCAAATTTAATGTTCTCTGGAAATGCACTTTGAACGCTTAAATCATATGGAAGTACAACCAACCTTCGCAGTTGGCGTTTATTGGTTATTTCATTAACCACATCTTGCTCGGTTATGATATTAACACCGATTTCCTAAAATAACAAATAAATAATTATAAATTTTAATATATAATTTCATAAATTTGTTGACAACAAAAGTTGATAAATGAGTTCATAAAATCTTCCAAATGATTTTTCTTGAATGAAAAGTATTGGTTGTATTACCTGTAGAGCTGCATTTTTAATAAAAGCGCTTGTATCCACGATCAAGTATTGTATCTTATTTCTAGTTTCCATGATCAAATAGCATTTATATCAGTTAAACGACTAAACCCACGTGTTCCTCAACATAAAAAATTATGTATGAGTTATACAAATAGCAAGCTAATACGTAGATAGTAATAATAACGTGTATTAAAATTCTACTGGTAGCGTACCCTGTTGACAGCAAATATAACTGTGATAGTATAAGATATTCGATATAACAATGTATTTAATTTGAACTTGACAACTACGTAGAAAGTAATTAAATAATTACGAATTATTATATAATTGTTTGTATATAAAAAAATTTTATATAAAAAATTGCAAAAAAATTTGCCCCGGGTGAGGATCGAACTCACGACCTTAAGATTATGAGACTTACGCGCTGCCTACTGCGCTACCGAGGCTTCTGATAGGTACTTTGATTTTAAATTATTTATATAATAACCTATCGTGTACTATGTAAACATCAATGCATTTATGATAAATAGAACCGCGTGCTTCAAACATCAGTAAATATATAGAATAAAGTTACGATGTTGTGTCCTGAGGTATTGAATTTTAAACCACCACGATATCAGATCTGTGTTGAAAGAATAACTTATGAGAAAACACATGAGCCTGCCACAATTGCAAAACATTATTTTAATCACGTAGTAAGTAACAGGCATTGAAATTGTACATTGTGTAGGTTATATACAATGACACTCTGTAGGTTATATAGAAAATGATATATGCACGTTATAGAAATAATTTATTTAGTTTACAATTTTTTTCTTTTCTTTTTACAGGTATCCATAATACTTCCGGAATCGAATAATATTCCAGACAGTGTGAAAGATTGTATGTCAGAAGATAGCGATTATTATAAAATTAAAGACTTTCGTGTCTCTGAATTGGTGAACAAACAATTTATTGATGCATTTATTAAAAATGGTAAAGGAATTTTTTTCTGTCGTATTGATATACTCTGTAATATATTATATTTATCATTTTCTCTTAGCGTCGGTATGCATTAATTTTTTTTTTTACAGGAGAATTAACGCTTCTGACAATTGGAACTAAAATAGATCTATGTAATACCATGGCTGTTACGCCGGATGGCAAATTGATAATTTCATTGGTACGCGACGATTTTCATAAACTTGGATTAGAAGGAAACGCATCTTCTTTTGATTATAAGACAAATACGCGATATAGTATGTCACAAAATAATAACAGTTTGACAAAAAATTACTATTGTAATTTAATCTTTACCAATATTATTCGTTCTTTTTTTTTCATAGTTGTGACAATAGATTTAATGGCTAAACATTTCGTACCCGGTAAGAAGAATTATGAACGAGTTAAAACAGCATTGGAGAATCATCTTGATCTGATTTTCGATGTAATATTAATATGGGAACCACCAGGTAAATTTAATGCAATTTTTAACGGCAATGATATTTTGACGTTTGGTATATATTCATTTATAAATTCATTGTATAAATTATTTAATTTTAAGATGAGAAGATATGTCCATCTTCGGTTGCTGCATGGTTTCACGAACGTGGATATACCGTTTCACTTTGTCATCAAAAGCTTTCGTATAAAACCGAATATCGTGTCAACATACCTACTGTTATTGATGGGTTTATTGTTAATGACTTCTTTGAATGGCTTGGAGTTTTCAGTATTTCCGGAAAATTGTATGTATCGTTTTTTCAATAATATTTATATAATATCGAATAATAACATAATTTTGTTTATATTTTTTTTTGAATTTTTTTTTTTCTTTTTTAGAGAAAATGACGAAACATCACAATATGTAAGTACATATGAATGTCCAAAACCAAATATATTTGTAGATCAAGTAAAATATCTGCAATATACGGGATTTTTTTCTAATCGAAGAATCATGCAAATTTATAATGCTATAAAAGAATATGTATCATCGCGAGATAATTTACCGTGGTGTAGTTTTCACGTGCAAGGATTTTCAGATAGTCCTGTTAGTTGGAATTTGAAAGAACACACATTTTATACAGATGGTGACAATAGTTATACCGTTTTATTTTGTCCTAATGCCAAATGTATTATAAGAAAAAGTTTAAGTTCTAACAGTAAATCAAGAATTGCCTTATAGACATTAATTCCATAAATAGTTCTACCAGTCTTTCATACAATTTTATAAATCGAGCCAACTAAATTTAACAAACAATAAAAAAGAAGAAAAACAACAACACAAATTTTAATTCATAATACATAAATAATTTTCTATACTTAACTAACTATATTGTCGCACTAATCGTACAGTGCTATAAAACATTTTTTACGCTAAAGGCCATATTCAGTTTATCTGCTATGTTTAGAGAAAACTAAATCATAATTTGTAAGCATATAAAAAATATTCAATATCATTGACACATCATCATTTCATATATTCTTATGTTTCTGATAAAATCAATTTAATTTCACATATAAAACTCTTTGGTATTAGCTTTCAATATTTATGCGTTTCTTACATTGGGTACTTTAAAAGATATTTATATAAAGAAGTTTTAAAGAAATTTTATATTTTTTTTTCCTTTTTTTTTCTTTTTTTTTTTTTTTTTTTTTTTTTTGGAACGTTACGTCTACTTCGTGATATAGCAACTGTTACGTAGAATGATTGCAATATAATAATATAATAATTAAAAAAAAAAAATGACTAGTAATTGAGGAGTAATTGAAAAATGTCTATAAATTAATAGAGAAGAAAGGCACTAGATATACACACACACATATATATATATATATATATATATATATATATATATATATATATATATATATATATATAACTACGAGATCAAACAAATCTGTCATATAACTTCACAATATAGTTCTTTCAATAGAGACACATCTTTGTAGAATACTTACTCTAAAAGATTTGCATATAAGAAAGAACATAAGCTTTGATACATATAGGAATCATGAGAAAATACATATTAATAATATGTAATATAACTTTGCTCTCATATTAATACATGAGGATTATCCAGATCGGTAAATTTAACTCTGTTGGTGTAATAAGAATCGTCTAAACTTGCGTTAATGGACATTCGTGATTTCGAACGTGCCATAAGTTCGCCTATCTCATCGAGATCTCTATACCTGAAGGAAGAAATGTATGACGCTGTTTTAAAAATATTACGACGACTTAATATTATTATAAAAAATAAAAAAAAATTATTTAATAAAAAAGAAAAATATAAAGAGTCACCTGCTAACTGGCCGACTAAGATTTTCAGATGATCCTGATGAATTTTTCATCAAAGAAAATCCATCATCTGTATTGTACAATGCTGAGTTACCTATTCAAAAATAAATTATATAATATTATTATTATCATCTTTACAGAGTTATAATATTAATTGTCAATGGCAAAATAATATAATGAATTGCTTGCATAAGTCGAATGATAATTAATTACCGGAAGGGAATAATATTGTATGTTTTAAAAGTTCTCCACTTAGAAACGGAGATAGACTATCATCCTCATCTGGTAATAAATGCGTAGCTGCATCTGCCCCTATAGATTCTACCATTTCCAACCATTGTTGATTATGCGATCGGAATTTTTCTACCTTTATACGTGCCGCCCAATTCTTGTCACACATCTAAAATATTTGTATAGTTTAATAATGATTGATATATATATATATATATATATATATATATATATATATATACACATAATTTTGTTTTTCAAATTCTTCAAATTAGAACTACTTACAGCAATAACGTCCAAACAAGCATCACAAACTTTTCTAATTGCTGGATTCTTATCATGCATCAGATCTATTAAATACCCAGGTGCTTCTGTAAATTAATTATATTATTTCATAATGACCTGCCTAATTGAAAATTAATTTTTATAATTTTTTTCCTTTTTTTTTTTTTTTTGTAAATTAGATTTATAATGAGTAAAGCGAAATAGATTGTTTATTACCATTACCAGTCTCGCGAATTAAATAATCTCTCGTTGAATCATGTTTAGAAATTTGATAGAATACATAGATTATTTGTAAAACCATTTCATCGTCCTCTTGCTTTGCTGTAACGCATATTATTCGTATTATTATTACATACAATTTTAATGAAATATTTAAAAATACAAGGATAAAAAATAAAATAATAAAACCTTGTACAAACCTTTAAGCAATTCGATAAGAGATAGAAGTATATCGGCCTTGCACAACAAACGAGCGCAATCTTCATCGTTAGCCGCGGTGCCCAAAAATATAACAACCTCAAGTACCAAATCATCCTGTGCTTTTCCTGTAATATATGTATATATATATGTAATTTTTGTGTTCAAAGTACATATATAAATTTATTTTTTACGATTCGTACCTGGAACTAAATTGTTGCGTATCCAAGGTATTAAATTACATCGTTGAAGAATTTGGGAATAATCTAAATCAGATAATTCTAGATTTCCTAAAATACCAACGACTTCTATTACAAAATCCTCAGAATCTGATTGATTTACGGCCATAGCAAAATCACCTACAAATTCCTGTACATATTTATAAATTAATTTAAAATATATCTGTATTTTTAAATTAATAATATATCAGATATATATATATATATATATATATATATTTATATATATAATAATAATAATAATAATAACAATAACTTACAACAAAATTCTCTTTCACTGAATCATGTTGAGAAATATTTCTAATCATTTTCATGATCAATGCATCCTGATTTCTGAATGCTTTCTGTATAAGATTTTGCAAGTGATTATTTTCTATCATAAGCTGTGCATTCCTAGCATTCGTTGCTAAGTTTACTCCAAGTGCAATTAATTCTTGTTTCAAGTGGTCATCTTCAAGATTTAAAATCATATCCATCACCTACAATATTAACATTTTTTTCTTGTTTATTTGTGGGTTTCTTTTTTTTTTTTAATATAGGGTTTTTTTTTTTTTTGTAAAAATATTTACCATCGGAATACAATCAGTATTCGTGAACATAGATTTGACTTTATCATCCATACTTGCATGATACAACAAGCCTAAAATTGTAGCTTTACTTTTGATATCACCTACAATAACAATTTATATGATAAATTAAAGGAAGTAATAAATAAAATGTTTTAAAACATTTAAATAATTATAAATAAAAAATAATATAAATAATTGTACACCTACCGTGACTGAGTAATTTTATTAATTTTGGTAACATACCAACTCGTATCATTCTTGCTCTTAACTTTGCATCAAAAGATAAATTGAAGAGTAGTTTTAATGTACTTGATATGAGATCAATATTGTTATTTTGAAGAAGTCGCGGTAGTTTCTCAATCACATTATCCTCTGCCTGTTATTATCAAAAAATATATGAGTTATTTTGCTTAAAAAAACAAAAAAAAAAAAAAAAAGAAAAAAAACGAGAAAACATCCCAGACAGTAATTTTACCATTATATCCTTGTTTTCGCGAAAAATAGATAATTTTTTTAAAAACGTAACAACCAGAATTAATAAATCAGTGTTAGTTCTGTCCAATGTTTTGATCAACATACCAATGATATTTTTTTTACGCATTTTTCTTTCAACATCCATGTTTTCAGCAATGTTTAATAATAAGTAGAAAGCGACTGTAATTATGTATATTATGTATAAATTAATATACATTTTAAGTAAAAGATTTCATTTGTATATTGGGTAGGCCAATAAGTAATGTCGGATTTTTCTGTAAGAGATCGTTTCTGCTCTTTTTAATACATAAAATTATTCGTGACTCATGAAATGGCGAATGTTATAGAACATAAAATGGCCAATATATAATTTGAATAAATTTTCTATTAAAAAATAAAAAAATAAAAAAATGATCTCTTTTTTACAGAAAATTATGACATTGCTTATCAACCAAACCGACATTACACTTTAACCAACCTCTTAGCAATTGTTCCTGTTTTTTAGTCAAACTTTTAAATTTTTTGCGACTCTTTTCAAGTTCGTCCTTCATCTTCTTCAAATCACTTTCACTGATACTAGAATTAACTTCTACGGATCTTCTTTTTACTTCATAATCCAGAGGGCCATCTGTACTCCAAATATCATCAATAATTTTTATTCTTCTATCGCACGTATCATTTGTACTTGGGAAAAGTACTAAACCGGTGGTATTTTCAAAATGACGTCTGCACTTTTCCATGTCCTCTTTCCATTGATCGTAACGGCTTAACTCAAAATTTATAATATCCATACAAAGAGAACCAATCTGTCAAAAAAAAAAAATAAAGTATGATAAATGTCGCAAAATGTGAGCAAAAAATTTTTTATGCTTACCCTGTATTCAAGAACGATATTATGAAACTGGCTATACATAGAGAAGCAAAAAAAGATATATATGATATTGGTTGAAAGTTCTATACTGCGTCGCCAATCTTCTCTAAGGACTCTTGCTAAAGCGCTTAATAATGAATCTAGAAAAAAGATATTGATAATAACGATGATAACTTTATTTGTTCAAATAGTATTCACAAAAATTACCATTCTTAGTTAATTCCAATAGATTGTCAGGTACACGAGCTAATTGCAGAATCAACGATGAGCCTTTTATTTTATCCGACATCTCTTCATATAATAACTCAATATAACTATTAACATTGCTGATGATAGCACGTTCTGATTCGCTACTTTCAATATTCATAGAATTAGAAGATGTTGGTCTTTGCAGCTGAGTGGCACTATCATTTCCTATAAAAAAAAATAGTATACAAGAAGTTAATTAAAGAGAAATAAATAAATAAATAAATAAAAGGATTACAACAAGAAAAATCTTACCGCTCTCATTTGTCCTACGCGTTTGAAGATAATAAATAAGCTGTTCAACTTCGTGTAATTTGGATTCGTGTATCAGAGAGCATTTATCCATAACTTCTTTCGCTAATAAAGCTACATTAGTATCAGCATTTAAACTTTTCAATCTAATTATCTTTTGACATTCCTATAACGAAAATTTTCAATTATAAATTAATTGGTCATAGAGAAAAAATTATTTCAAAATTATAAAATAGAATTATATGTATTATGCCTTGCGATCTCCAAGCATAGGATCACCAAGTTCTCCTAAAATGAGTGCTTCAACGTCGTAATTAATCACTAATGCCTTCTCCGTTGGGTGTACGTCCAATGTTCCAGATCTCACCTTTCTATAAATTAATAAAAAAAAATTTTTGATCGATCAAAATTTTGTACACACATAAACACAGACACAACTGTCACCAAATTTTATAAAACCCTAGATATATATATATATATATATATGTGCTCCTACAATCGATATTAAGTATACAAGTACCGTTTATATCGTAATACCTTTTCAAAAATTTTGCTTCGTCCATTTTATATATATTGTTTTATTTTTATTTTTTTTCCCTCGCAAACAACTAATACGAATATTTCGGTATAATTGATACCAACGAAATCGCGTATACCCCCTTGAAAAAATTCAGTCAAAACGATCTGTCAATCCCGTTGCCATTAATACCAACATTATTGATATCGATACAACCTTTGTCAGAAAAAATTTTTTTTCCAATGAATTCGTATTATATCATTGTTACGAATTTACAAGTTGCTAACGAAAGTATATATATATATATATATATATATATAAATATATATATATATTTTTTTTATTAATTTAATATCGAGAAATATTATGTGTATCGCGTTGTTCGATTAAAGAGAGAGAGAGAAAAAGAAAGAAAGAAAGAAAACCACTCGGAGAAGAGAGAAAACGAAGAGAATATTTTTTTCAAGCGTTGCTCCCCCTTCGTAAAATCAAAGATTGTGGGTATATCAATCGTTGTTCCAATCCTTGAGACCTGCGCAGAAAGCTTATTGCAGGCCACAAAACTCGAATGAGTACATAGATGTACGTTTATTTGTTACCAAATTTTTCCCCGAGCAGGAAAGACGAAAATGTGCATTGAATGTTTATGACGAGAAAAAAGAAAAAAAGAAAAAAAAAAAACAAATCGAAAAAAGAAAAAAAAGAAATATCTACAGTTTATTTCTTAAGTTTATTCGTTCTTTCGCGAAACATTCGAATTGATATCTCGAATTTGAACTCTATGAATATATATTATAAAATTCGTTCAGTAAAATTTCCCCATTGGTTTATATATTATTTCCATTCCAATATGTTTCCTAAAATGTTTCAGAGAATTTCGGTTAGAGAGCGTTTCTGTTTCTTAGCCCTTTTACCAACTGTAAAATTAACGTTATCGTGGCCGTCTCTTTTGTCGAAAATATTTCTTTTTTAATTTAACAATTGGTGATGCTGTTAGGACAACAATGGCGACCATGGTGGAGGATGAAAATTTGGTTGATATGAATGAGGATAAAAAACTGCCGTAAGTTATGACAGATAAATAATAATGAGGGCAATTTTTTTATCGTTTCCTTATTAGCGATATTTTATAGTAATCGTATATGGTATTTAATATCGCGGATAAGGTTTACGAGAAATAACCTAATACACAACATATTTTCGAAAGGGTTCGAGCAGAACTTTTTTTTTTTCTGCTCTTCTAATTTTTATGGACATTTTCATTTGCAGATTTAATCAAGTTTCTTATAACTGGGTAGATATCACCCAAGAGTTCTTCCAAGCTATTACAGGTAATCAAATAAGAGGCAATATATATATATATATATATATATATATATATATATATATATATATATATATATATATATATATATATATATATATGTATATTATATGAAGCATATTCTTTTTTTTCTTTTTTGAAAGTATTATATTTGGAGTATTAAAAATTAATACTTTTTTAAGAGGTGCATATTTTTCTTCTTCTTTTTTTTTTTTTATGTGATACGTGCTACAGCAGAGATAGTTGAAAGATAGATAAGATTCCTTAATTAATTGAGTATGATTGCAATTCAATTTAAGAGAAACAATGTATACAGAATTAAGTCAATAATAACGTACATATAAAAATACATGCTTGTATGAAGATAATTCGTACTTACGTATGATCTTGCTTTTGTTTAGAATTGGAACTGGGAGAACTCTTACACAATGAGTTCTTTGGTCTTTTCGAAGCTATGTCAGCCATTGAGATGATGGATCCTAAAATGGATGCAGGAATGTTGTGCAATAGAGGGAATAGCAAGCCTTGTACTTTTATACAGGCTGTAGAAACGGGTGCTATTAAATTGGATAATTTAATACCCGCTGAAGTTATTGGAATTATAGATTCTACGTATTCTTGCATAGTGTCTTGGCTGGAAGGACATAGCTTAGCGCAAACGGTTTTTACTAATTTATATTTGCATCAGCCTTCGATGATTATGGATAAACCATTAAAGACGTTCTGCTATGCTGTGTATAAAATTATCGAAGTGATCAAGGACTGCATTAATAAAGCTTTAGTTTTTGAGGAAGAAGATTTTCAAAGTCTTACCTATGGATACAGATTACAACAGGATATTACGGAACAGAAAATGATATCTATGTTGCGGGAAGTAGAAGAGGAACTTCATAAAAAAAGTAGAATAAAACCGGTCGACGTTGAATCGGAAAAAGAGGTGAGAATTTATTCTATTTGACGAGTCAAATATTTAATTAATGTCGATTGAAATATTTCATATTTCTCGTATTAACTAGCGTTGTCTTTCATTGTACAGTACAATGATGGTTTAGCGCTTTATGCAAGGATCAGATTTACAAAGATGTTTTATCAAACATTATCGCTGATGGGACGCAAGGAACAATTGCAACAAAACTTAGTAGATTGTCAAAGATTATTATCAAATTGTTCCGATATGATTCAAGTTATGATCAAGACGGTTAATCGCGGGGTAAAGGCTGACGAAGTTTGTAAGTATTAATATAGATCATTCGTTTGTCTGATTCATATTTTCTTTTATTTTATTTTTATTATCTTTCTCGCCAGCCGATCATCCGAATATAATGGGTTTTGATGCAATGGTAAATCAGAGATTATTACCTCCTACCTTTCCGCGTTATACCAAAATAAAGCCACGGGTCGAGGCTCTAGAATATCTGGATGAATTGTTAAATAGATTTAAAACTGTTACTAAAGTAACTAATCATACTGGATTTCACGCGGCACTGGTAAGTATGCGTTGTAATATAGGATGTTGATTAATAATTTAAATGTCAAGTGAACGCATTTCTTTTTAGGACTTTTTTTTAGAATTTTCACGGCAAAGTCCATGCATATTATCTCGATCAATGTTACAAATAGTTTATCTGCCAACGACAAATCGTGTATTCGGCGTGCACAACTTTGCTGACGTTTTGAAAGACGCCGCGCGAAATTTTATCGCACCGCCCGTGCTAATGCCTAAAAGTACATTACTTCAAAATCATCAGGCCAAGGAATACGTCGATAGTTTTTTCTCGCGCTGCGTTACTTTGTTCGGAAGTTTATTGCAATTGACTGGACACAACAGGGCAAGGCAGAGAGACAAGTTGGCGCATTTATTAGAAGATTTTGCGACCTTACAGGATAAGGTATGGAAGGCTTTATCGATATTCAATGACAATTTAAAACGATTTCATATATATATATATATATATATATATATATATATATATTTTACATCCATTTGATTTTCAATGGGAGGGACACGTGTCATTTCGTTAATATTTTTAGGCCGAAAGAGTGGACGGGTACTTACACACTTTAAAGAGCGACATACCAAGGTCGTATTGGGCTTGCTTCGGCACTTGGATTTTGTATCATATGTTACGCGTAATGATTATGTATCTCTTAAGTGGTTTCGAACTCGAATTGTACTCCGTACACGAATATCATTATATTTTTTGGTACCTGCACGAATTTTTATATGCGTGGTTAGTATCCGCCATTACAAGGGCAGATACCTTTTTAACCGAACAGGATGTACATAATGATGCGCACAAGGGTAGGGGTGGTAAAAAGAGTGCCAAAAATAAAAAAAAGAAATCAACGCCGAGACCCCATCGCTTAGAAATTCTTATGTATCAGGCAATGCAAAGTATTTGCGCCGGTTACTACAAAGTAAGTTTTTACAATCACGAGTATCGATACATATATATGTATGTATATAAACACTATTTTATATAATATAATATAATATTTAATTTAATTAAAATCATATATTTTTAGGCATTGCTTGGATTTCGAATGGATGGAAAGATTCCTCTTCCAGAAACGCAATTTGACTCTGAAAGAGTAAGATATGAACATAGGTTACTGCCATTCTCTTCTATTCTTACTCCGCCACCCGTTCATTATCAAGAATTCTCAGAAATGACCAACGCTCGAATGCATAAGAAGAATGTTAGTATACGTACAAAAAAAAAAAAAAATATGTATATATATTACTCGATTATGATATTTTAGTTGTGTAACATTTTGTATGTTAATCCGATCGTTATTTATATTTTTAGGAAAAGGTCGCGAGCGCGCCGGAATATTTGGCAGGTTGTTGGAACTTTCATAGAGCTAGAAATATGCTAGAACGTGCATTATCGCTTTGTCCGGCAAATATTAATACGGTGAACGAGGTAAGAGTTTATTTATTATAATAGTTTATTTATTATGATCATTCCTAAGCTCTTATATTACGTTCGTTAATTTAAAAATTTTTTTTCTAATTTTGTAATCCTTTTTTTTTTTTTTCCATTTTCTTTTTCTTCAACAGATCAATGATCTATTAAAAGTGGCGAAGACTAATTTCGTGGTACTAAAATTATTGGCTGACGGACATAAAAAGGATTCGAAGGAGCCGCCAGTATTTGATTTCTCTTGTCATCAACATTTTCCATTGATTAAGCTTACCTAAATTATTATATACCTGTAATAGTCCCATTTTACTGTATAAGTAAATATGTTATTTATTTTAGTTTAACATTAAATTTGGAAAATACTTTAGCGCGTTATGCTTCGAAATGTTAACAAATTTTGTTCGGCATAATCGCAAAGAAGAGAAATCTTTTCTTTTCCTTTTTTTTTTTTTTTTATTTTTTTTTTCTTTGAAAGAAAAAAAGAAAGCAAAAAACGAATGTGTTCCATTTGAATTATGTAATGTCATACAGTCTATATATATATATATATATATAATTATATTATATATACACACGTACACACAAATAGACACACATACACACACACAATTATATACATTTTCTGACATGAACATTTTTTGTATAAACTTTTACGCTAATAAGAAATGATATTTGTAAATAAGTTACGAAAAATCTCGTATGTGTTTTAGGGGAGAATCAATGTACGTCGCGTGCGAACGAATGTGTCTATGTATTAAATAATGTTTGTAAAAGTTACAAGCCAATGTGAAATGTAAATATTATAAAACGTAATATCCATAGTATAATGTAGATAGTGCGATAATGTTATATACATATATATATATATATATATATATATATATATATATATATATATATATATATATACACATACACATACTTGTTAAATAATAGAATATATCCAGTTACGGCTTGTAGCAGTGATAGCAGTGAGGAGGAGTCCTGAAAAAAAAACGAAAAATTCATTTTAAAAAGAAAATAGTTGAAAAAGAAATAAGCGCCGTTTCGTTGTAAACTACATAATCGATCTTTTCTTTTCTCTTTTTTTTTTAATTTTTCTTTTGCGTATAATATCAATGATATATATATATATATATATATATATATATATATATATATATATATATAAATGTATGTTATAAAATTTTCTTGTTATCTGTCACGATAACACGATCTGCTTGTAATACAGAATATTTTTTAAGTCGGCTTTATTTATAATATAAATACATACATACATACATGCATATATATATATATATATATATATATATATATATATATATAAACATTTGCTTTATATATCGGAAACATTTACACGTCATCTTTCTCTTATATATATATATATATCTGAAGTTATTTGTATGATATATAGTTTTGTCTTTTCTTTTCTTTTTTTTTTGTTTTGTAATAAGTCGTTAGATCAATAAGAATGAACGTTTTAACGAATGGATAATTTGATTTCATTCAAACCGGCTCGTCGTCGTATCGGTCTTACCGATTGAAAACTTTTGCGAAAAAACGTTGCTCAAAGACGGAGAGCCGTTACTTTACTCGTCTCTTATGATAATCGTTAATAACGAAGTATGGTTTTAATAACCGAAGTCGAGGATCGGAAGATCGTTAAACCGTATTTGGGCGGATGGCGAAATAAAATAACCAATATTGAATATTTCAACGCGGTATCGCAAACCGGGCCGCCACCGAAAAATATTTCCTGGGATAATTGCTGTAGCATCGGCGTGCAAACGGTCGAAACTAAAGATGGGAGTACGCAATCGTCGTATAATAAAACCACACAAATGTGGCGGTGCGACAGCATACGTAAATTAAAAGAGATCTGATATTCTTTATCGATGCGTGCATTTATAATTCTTCTAATTATTTTCTTCGTTTGTTTTATCTTCTTTTTGCTTTTACTTTTCTATTCTCTTCTAATCTCTTATCTTTTATTTCTCGTTAACGTAATATTAATTCGATGTAAGCGTAGGACCGATTGTAACGTATCGAATACGAGGGACAAGTATATGACGCCAAAGTTTTATGAAACGTACGATGACATACAATGGCGTCTCGATCTTAATAAACGTGCGAGGATCATTCAAAGGAATTATCGGGTTTATAGACTTTTGAAATACATTAAGGATTGTGCTCGACGATATAGAGATATAATGAAGGAATGTGAACGCCATCGGGAGGAGAGAATCATTATGTACAGGTACGCGAATCCAATAAAGAAATAAATCTGTTCGTGAAAATCGACGAAAGAGTAATATGTGCAAAGAAATATGTTTCACCGTATTGTATATATACATAAAAGAAAAGAAAAAATATCAAAACATCGTAATAACATCCCTTGCAATCGATTAGTCGTGCTTTAAGAAAAAAAAAAAAAAATTAAATAAATAAATAAAAAGAAATAGAAAATAAATAGAAATTATTTTTGATAACGTTCACGCAGAAAAAGACACGAGGAGGAATTATTACGAAAGATAAATCCACGTACAAGGGCAGATTTTAATATGTTGTTTGAACTGATCGAACGATGGAGACGCGATCGCAACGATGAGATTAACGCGCGTTACTTCAAGGCTGCTCAACGGGCTGAAAATTCATTCGTTCTGAATAAAACCGTGGAGATGTTCAACGTGATCGATAAATTCAAACAAAGTATCAGAGATCGATACAGAACGAGGAAACGCGTTAAATTTTTAAAGATCAATTCTGAGGCCATACGATGGCACGGTTACAAGGCAAAACTCATAGAAATGATCACGCTTAAGAATCAAAAGGCACGGGAATATTTGTGTATATTCAATTCGTTAAGCAACGACAATTTGAACGTAGAAGAACGAATGGAATTGTTGTTGATGTTGAAAAAATCATTGGGTTATCATATATGTATTTGCGCCTTCGATCTGATATATTTGTTGGACCAAGAGATAATGTTGTTGTCTAGGGGAATAAAGAACTTATCTCTCGAATATTTAAGAAAGAGAATACTATGTGAGGGGAGAATCGACGGAAAAAAGATAATAGATTATAACGGGATTACTATTAACGATCGTTCCAATTGATGCAGGTGATTATTTGAAATTCGTCGCCAATTCTGGTACCTGTGCTTGCACGAATATACGTAGGGGCTTCAAAGATGATCCCGAGTGCGAGGAATTTCGCGAGCCATTGGAGATTAAAACGATATTTTGTCGGAGCTGCAGAAAAGTACTTCCGTATAATAGATTTTCACCTCACGGCGGATTGAAAAAATTAACGTCTTGCACTAGTAAACGCAATTTGATTTATTTTTTTTTTTATTATCGTTTTGTTTTGTTTTGTTTTTATCGCAAGTACACGCGATGCGTCGAATATTATTCGAAATTATAAACGCGAAATGCGAACGATCGTATTTAAGGTTGCACCCTTCTGAGAGAACGGAATTACGCGTACGTTAATTTCGATCCATACGATTTCATATTGAATTACGTCCGAGCCGAAGAAAAACGAAAAGGATGTTTCTCGTCGTTGGCGTTTACGATGCAATCGAGGGACATTTATTATCTGGTCAACAATATCTGGCAGAATCGTTCGATAATAAGTAAAAACCTTGACATTTATATATTGAGATTGGCCAGATACGACAAGTGCGTCGAATGGTCGCCATGGAATTGTATTCTTTTAACCGAAGAAGAGGCCGAGACTCATTATCGTATCGATGATTTCACCAAAGTATATTCGAGGGCATTATTGGATCATATATTATTGAAGCACTTGGCAGCGAAGAATTATTTCAAGTAAAAATTTATAAAAAAAAAAAAAAAAAAAAAATAAGAAAGATCATTCGCACTGTTAGATCGCACACATCTCGATCGATCGTATATCCCGTTTAATCCTTTATATACTTTTCTTTTTTTTTCTCCTTTATTTCAGACGATTGAGCTACTATGACAAAGAATTTAGAGAATCCTCTCGATTTTACGCTATACAAGATAGAAAGGATTACGTGCCATTTAACAAAGGAATTTATCTCGAAGGTTACGAATTTTAATACTTTAAAAAAATTCTCAGGATTCACGGACCTTTTTTTTTTTTCTTTTTTTTTAATATCATTTAAATAATAATATTGTTTAAATAAATTTTGAATATATATATATAAATAAATAAATAAATAAATATATAATTTTTTTACTTAATAAAAACTTTCGAGAAATTCCTTTTCGAGAAATTAGCACGGATTTCAATTATATATACATATAACCCAGGGAATTAAATTACCACGGGCCTTAAACTGAGGTAAGAGCAAGGCACTCTAATGCAAACAACGACGATTTAACTTCTATTAGGAAAAGTGTGCGGTTTTTTCCCTTGCGATCGATACTTTCAATCAGGAAGAAAATACTCAATTAAAGCTTCCCCGGCGTATCGGGTACTTCGAATTAATTCATTTCGTGCTACAAAACGGGATATCTTTTCTTTGAGAGGTAAACTACGAGACGACAATCAATTATTTTATTTTTC